>ML789041.1:124394-224314 GCA_009831015.1 Picea engelmannii | reverse complement strand
GGGGGTTCGGAATGATCTGTCCACTGTAGATCTAGGCGCCATGATTAGGACCTTTGAGATGTGCAAGGAGCATAAGTGGGGAGAGGAAAACACATGCACCGGGGAAAAACTTAGGATAAATGCATTTTATGGGTTTTTCCAAAGTTTTTCAAGTAGACACCACCATGGGACTTGACCAAACGATCTTTTAAGTATCTGAAACGTGGTGCAACACTTACATCAAGCTGGTTTTATTAAACTGAAGCAACGAAGCAACTAGCCTATATTCTAACATATCTTCCTATGACAATTAACCCAGATTAGACTATTGGGTTAAGAAATTACTCTACCCTGGGGCTATCTGACCAAGATGAGACAATCTGGCCAGATTTATTCACTGATCTAAACTAGACACTTTGGCTAAGATTAAACTGTTTAGCCAAATTCCTTCACTACCCTATCAACATCAAATTTAAAAAGAACTTGGCCATGCTTGAAAGGTATGGACCAAGTTACTATTATTGCTTGGGGCTTTTATTGAAATTCTTTTATGCCNTCTTTTTTCTTTCTTTTTCAAATTATTTGCAGAATGAAAAATCATTTGTCAACAAAAACACTAGAGACAGATAATATCCCAGTCACCAGTTGATCCTATAACTTATAGGGTGATAACAATGGCTCCACCTGGGGATGGTACTTGCCCTGTGAAGTGCTAGGAATCTTGGTTCCTACCATTCTGAAAACTTCTGCCTAGTAGCCTTTGTTGACTGATTGGCTTTATTCTCAGAAATGGGAAAAACAATGGTCTGCAGCTTAGGGCCTTTTCTTCGGGCTTCAACCAATTGACTAATGTTCTTCACTCGGAAAAATGCAGGTGAAAAATAAAAATAAGAATGGTATGTACAATGGAGAGTGAAAACTTGAGTTTCTACTGAGATGGCACATAATGTTTCAACATTCTTCCGTTTACAGGTCTTCCTGGCAGATCTATCCCATCAATGTTGTTTAGCAAGAAAGCATTGTTTCCCCTGAAAGCTTGGATCATGTATGGTCCTCTCCACAGACTGTCGAATTTTCCATGTTTTCCCCTGTCTTCATTTCTGGCATCCCATATCAGCACCAAATCTCCTAGCTCAAAATCATCTTTCTTGGTTCTTTTGTCAAAAATCTTCTTGATGTTTTCTTGGATTACCTGAGTCTTGTTGAAAACTTCCTCCCTAGACTGATGTAAATGGATCATCTGGTTGATCCTTCTCTGCGAGTCATTTGGCTGGGCTTGTACATCTTGAAGAAACTTCATGACAAGGACTCCTAAAGAAGTGGGGAAAACTGCCTCTGTGCCATAGACTAGCTGGTATGGTGACATACCGATTGATCTTTTGGTGGTCAGTTTGTCAGCCCATAATGCAAACACCAACTTGTTATGCCATGATTTCTTGTTTTCCTGCAATGTTTTCTTGATGATATTTACCAAGGTTTTGTTTGAAGATTCTGCCAGCCCATTCCCCTGAGGGTAGTAAGCTGTGGAATGCCCCAAAACAATGTGATACTGGTTGCAGAAATCTATGAGCTTCTTTGACCGAAAAGAAACTGCATTATCAGTTATAATATTTCTAGGACATCCAAAGCGAGACAAGATATTATTTTCAAGGAATTTGATAATAACAGAGTCAGTGGCTTGCCTGCTTGGTACTTCTTCGATCCATTTGGTAAAATAATCGGTGGCAGTGAGAATCCACCTGCGCTGGCTTGAAGAAGGGGGGTGTATTTCTCCGATGAAGTCCAGTCCCCATTGCTGGAAAGGGGCTTCAATTGAGATCGGTTTCAGGGGGAGAGGAAGGAGTTTCCTTTTTCCTTCAAACAACTGACATTGATGACATGCAACCACTTTATGATGTACATCAGTGAACAGGGTGGGCCAATAGAAACCAACTCTGAGTATTTTGTTGGCTGTGACCTTCTAGTTCAGATGGCCACCACATTCTCCTGCATGAAACTCTTGTAACACTTTGTCAGCTTCATCTTTCAATAAACAATTTAACAAAATGCCTCCAGGATCTTTCCAATACAAATTGCCTTCTAGAATACAAAATTTTAAGGCTTTCAACTTTAAAAATCTAGCTTTAGTCTTAGTCAAACCAGGGGGAGCTTGTAAGTTTTGCAAAATGAATATAAGGTCTGCATACCATGGAGAGTTGAGAAATACCTCTCTCACACTTGGAGTCGCCATCTCGCCCTGTTCATCTGCTGCAGCTAAAAAATTAATGTCAAGAGCATGGAAATTTGATTCAGCCATTAACTTTGCTAGGCCTTGACCCTTGATTAGTTTTGTAGGCTTAATCTCTATATCGTATTCTAAAATGACAACAATCCACATTCCCCTTCTTCCATCCGGGTTGTCCTAGGTCAAAATGTCTTTTACTACCGCATTCAGAACATATGCAATGGTATGAGAATGGAGAATGTAGACCCTAAAATCTTTTATAGATTTCACCAAGGCAAAAGCTTGTTTCTCCATTATCTTGTAATTCAGTGCAACATCTCTTAATGATTTACTAAAGAAAGCTATGGGTTGTTCATACCCTTCACTGTTCTTTTGTAGTAATACCGTTGCTATAGTGTGTTCAGAAGCGAAAGAAAAAAGATCGAAATCTTTGGTAAAATCAGGACTGATTAAGACAGGGGTCTCTGTGAGTGCTCGTTTGACTTGTTCGAAAGACTGTCTGGACTCAGAGTCCCATTTTATTTTCACATCCTTTTTTATCATATTTGTAATGTTTCAAAGGAGCTCGGCTAGAATGGGAATGAATCTTCGTAGAAAGTTTATTCTCCTGATGAAAGAATGTAGTTCTTTAAGGTTTCTTGGGTGTTCTAATTTTTGTATGGCCTCGATTCTGTTGGGGTCTATTTTGATTCCATCCTTGGAGATGATGTGTCCTAGCAGTTTTCCTTCCTCTAGCCTGAAAAGGATTTTCTTAGGATTTAAAGAAATCCCAAACCTTCTACATTTCTCGAAGACTCGTCTAAGGTGTCGCAGGTGCTCGTCATTAGATCGGGAAAACACAGTTACATCATCTAAATAGACGACAATAAACTTACCCGATTCTTCCACAAAGGCGATATCCATCGCTCTCTAGAATGTGGCTCCTGTGTTCATCAGACCAAAAGGCATTTTCACATACATGAAAGTGCCCCATGGTGTGGTGAAAGCGGTTTTGTCTTGGTCATCTGGGTGGACGAGGACCTGATTGTAACTCGAGAAACCGTCCAACAAAGATATTCAACTGGATCCAACTACCCTTTGAAGGATGTGATCCATTTTCGACAAGGGGTAATTATCCTTTAGGGAGACCTTATTCAGATTTTGGAAATCTATGCAAAGTTTGATTTCTCCAGATTTCTTACGTGTGGGCACCAAATTAGAGACCCATTTGGAAAAACGCAATGGGACTATGATTTTGGCATCGTACATTTTTTTGATTTCCTTTTCTATCAGAGGGAGCAACTTGGGATTTATCCTCCTAAGTTTTTTTCTGAACGGTTTTTGGTCTTCCTTTATTGGAATCCTGTGTTGTATGATGCTGGTATCGTAATCTTTCAAATCCTCATAACCCCAGGCAAAGACATATGAATATTCTTTGAATAGCTCAATGTATTTGAGTTTTTGCTCTGGGGGTAATGATTTAGACAGTTTGACTATCCTGGGTTTCTCTTCAGTCCCTATATTACAGTCTTCTACCTCTTGTCCATTGGCTTCGATTTTCGGTTTTTTGGCTATGTCGTTAAAATCAAACAAGTCCTCTAAAGGAACTAGACCCCTAGGCAAAACATTGCTTTTCAAATGTAAAACATCAGCCTCCATCTCATCATCGCCTAATTCTCCTGAATCTATGCTATTTACACTATGAATTTCAAAATCTGATCTATTTACATTTTCATCCTCGTTTTCTAAATCTATATTTGTACATTCAAAATCATTTTTACACTGCAGAAAGTCTTCGATTTGATCATCATTACCAAACACTTGCCAGTACCTGATATTGTCGGGAATGGTTGGTCTGCATTTTACCTCCACCATGTACGGGCGAGTCGAGTGGAAAGGAATGTTACATGTGGTTGTTGACGTAGCCAATCCATCCGCAAGAATGTTTTGTCCCCTCGGCATTACCTGCAAGTCAACTTCAGTGAAACATCTAAGGGCATCAAGAACAACATTCCTATAAGCTCTAAGACATGGGTGCTTCGCAACGTACTCACCTTTGATTTGATTGATTATCAACTCAGAATCACCTCTTACCATAATCTGTTTAGCACCAACTCTTTTCAAAATCTTCAGACCGAGCATCAAGGCTTCATACTCGACAATATTGTTAGTGCATTGGAAATTTAATTTGTAAGAATGGTTTTCTGAATACCTGTTTCTGTGATTATGCAGCCAGACTCCTGCTCCAGCTCCTTCTTTGCTCACTGCTCTGTCAAAATGCATGCTCCATAAATCTGCCGGTAATTCCTCAGTTACCACGTTTTTCATCCTTGCTACCTCAATGGTTTCTTGGCCTTCTTCTTGACTAGTTGTATCTTCTACCAGCTGAGTATCTTGTTCTCCCGTGTCACCATCATTGTACAAGATAAAAGAATCCAAGTCGGAATGCGCAAAGGAAAGGGGATAGTTGTGCGGTTTTTCTTGGCTACTGACCATGTATTTCATCAACGTTTCTCTGCATAGCCTTCTTTGTTGCCCGAAAACTAGGATAGTGGCATAAGACATATCTAGCTGCAGGGTTCCTCTCAACTTAGTCCCCCAAGACCGGGATAGCAACATTCCATACTTCGGAGGGATGTCTGCAACTACCACATCCATTACCATGCTCTTCATAGGAATCTGAACCAAGGTGATGCATAGGTCCTTGATCAAACCAATACATCTAACTTTATTGGAGTCAAATGGGTGTAAGTCCTTGTAAGGTTTGTTGACCTCCAGTCCCAGTTTCTCCATTACTTCTTTAGGCATCAGATTGTGGGAAGCACCCGAATCCAGCATAGCATTATGCAAGATCAGGTCATGTATGTTTAGACTGATGTAAAAGGGAGCGACATCACCAGTATCATCTCGACCATCTACTTTAGGTCCGAATATAAGTTCGGGTTGATCATCGATAAGGTTCACAGTGTCTGATGATTTGTTGATCCAATGGTTAAGGCCTTCGTGCCTATGTCAGGTTCAATGGTTAGTGCTTTAATCACCTGTGAATGATAAATGTCTTTGTTCATCAACTCTGAAAGTGGGATGGGAATTTTTACTTTGGCTAATTCCCCCTCAAGGCTAAAGGGTGTAGGAGTTTTGCCTTGGCCCATCAATTCTAGTTTGTCCACCATGTTCTTCTGGCTAGAAGTACTTGGTGGATTGACAGGTGAAACCTCAGGCTGTCACGATCTTTTCAGAATAGTAAGGTTTTTCTTCATAGGAACTTTGACAATACTCTTCTCAGGAATCTTCTCGGCAGATGGCTCAGAGGCCTTCTTGGTTTTGACTAACTTCTTTGTTTCAATCGTCTTTTTTGGGGAACTCCCTTCTGTCCTTTTACTCCGCAGATTATACTGTCGGTGTACCTCCAAAATGGCATTTTTGAATGCCTGCTGTTCTGCATCTTCGGCTTCTTCACTTACTTTTGTTTGATTGAGAAGAAAAAGTTCTTGCTCTTCTTGGGTAAGGAAAATAGCTTCGTTATCATGAATGCCCATGAGATTTATGTGAGTATCCTCCAGTTCTTTAATTACTTACTCCCCTTCCTCAGCATAATTTTCTTGTAGGGGAAGTCTGATCTGCTAATCCAGACCTCTCTACTCTCTTTGATCCCTAGGATTTCTCTATCTGATTTGAGGAGGGTTTCTCCTGAAGTTTGGATTTCGAACTTGAGGAGTTGGTGGGTTTTCTCTTGGAGGATTTCTGTCTGACACAATATGTCTTTCCATCATCCTTTCCATTGCTCTGGCCAAAGAATCCAATTTGGAATATGAGGTTGACGTGGAAGGTTCTTCTTTAATTGTGACTCTCCTTTCTCACCTCTGACGTGCCCTTTTTGCCAACAAATTGGCCTCCACACTTATTGCACTTTTCTGCATGTCTTCCAGGGTGGTAGAATTTCTTTCCCTTAGTTGGTATGACATGTCAGCGTCAAAACCATCAGGGAATTTTATCAATGCCAAACCCTGTGGGGGTTTGATTTCAGTTGGGATTGCATTATACAGGTTATTGAAATGAGTGCAGTAATATTGCACCGTCTCACCTTGATTTCTTCTAATATTTTCATATTTTGACAAAATTTGCAGAGGGTTTTTCTTTACCTCCCATCTGTCTTGAAAACTCCTTTGGAATGCGGTAAGGTCAAGGACTGAGGTGGCACGCAACCCTTTGTACCATTTTTTAATGTCACCTATCAAACTTTGGGCAAACAATCTCATTTGAACGTCAGCTTCATCTACTTCATGCACATCATAATAATCATTCATTTTATCTATGTGCTGTTGTGCGCTCAAAGGTCCAGTTGCATCGAACTGTGGAAGTCTCATTTGATAGTCTTGGGGCATGGCATGAAGAGGCGCAGCCAACACCAAGGGAGCATATTGAGCTTCCATGATGTGTGGAGGAGGTGGGATAATAGAATGGATGACCGGTGAGGTGGTGATTGAAGATGAGGACATGGAGGAATTGGATAACACTGAGGGAGTGATTTGCAGTTTCGCAGTGGGAGACAGAACTTCAGGGGTTCGGTGTTGTAAAATGGTTGGGTCGAAAATGATTCCATTCACAAAAATATCGGACCGTGTTCTAATCAGGCTTTGTTGTGAAAAGGTATCAAGGTTAGGGTTTTGAAAGGTAACAGGTTCCCCCAAAAAGGAAAGGGAATTATGCAAGGGAGTATGACTCACTGAGCCTTCAGCTATGGTATTTTTCCTAAGGAACTGTTCTGGGTTGTCTGTCACTATCGAAGGTTCTGGGTCTGGATGAGATCGAGTATAAACTTTCTTGGGAGCCAGATTTCTTTTTGATTTTATATATATATGCTTTTTAGTTTTATGAGTCCGAAAATAATATATACAAATTTCAATCAACCTCTCAACATTACTTTCTTCTCAAATTTGCAATATTCCAGGAACAAACTTTCTTTTTAGGGAAAAGAAAACGTGCAGTTATAAATCTTATATGTTCTTCCCCACTATGGTCGCCACTATGTTAGCACTTGGTAAATTTCCTAGAGGTTGACACAGAAGAAATCCACAAATGTAACTTTATCCAACCACTTTTGAAGCTGGGATCTAGCCCTTCCAACTTCAGAGAGGGATCTCTCTATAGAATTTAGCTATGTTTCCAATCTTAATTATTAGCTAGGTAAATAAATAGGTCGGTTTTGTAGTCAAAGTGTATTTTTGAAATGGTTGAGACAGTCTACACATCCATTGGGCTATGGGGTCTGTGTTTTAATAAAATATGAAATACAAACCAGAAACGCAAAGGGAAAACTTTCATAGGGAGAGATAATATAATCACTGGATCTTTTAGTAGCTTAAATGATGAACAACAGAAAATATGAGAAAGATAATTTCAACAAAGAAGCAGTTAAGAATTTCTTTATTGAAAACACGAGAAGATAAAACACTAAAATATTTCGAGTCAGAAACCGGGTACACTAGATAAATCCTGCAACATTCATTACTCTTAAAGATTAGATTTAGAAAACAGTATGATAACAGAGAGAGAATAACATTCAACTTAGAAAGAAAAACATCACCAGTGAGTACACGCAGGAATCCTGTAAAAGTGCCTCCTTTTTATTAATGGAAGATCTCTTCAAAAATATTAAAGTCTGATAACGTCAGGGTGTGAAGATCAACAACCCCCAAAACTTCGAAAGATGAAGTATTTATAACTCAAATTACAAACGTTCCTATCATAAATGACCAGGACGTGCTAAATCTATTTTTAGCCTAACTAATTTAACAAATTTCCTAAATCTAGGAACTGCTTGATGACATGGTGTAACTGCATGCTGATTTATGGGTGGGCCATTGATGAAGCCTCTGCACGACCTCATCTGACTGGACAAATGACTGGGCTGGGACAGCTCATTTGCTAATCGATCAGATCACAGAGTTCCTCCCATCTAAGTTGACTGGGCACGTTGACTTTGAGCAGCCTTCGATACACTTCATCCATTTCTGTGTACTTGGGGAATGTAGGCTTTGTGAGGAAGATGTATCGAATCTCGTGTTGGATACTTATGTCCCACTGAAGGGAATCTAGGAATGCCTTGCTAGTGATGCTCCCTTGAATTCCTGCAAACTTTGAGCTGTCCTTAGCCACATTAGCTAATATCTTCTTGTAGTCTGGGAGTGTCATCAATTTATCATTGATTACCTTTAGACCAGGTAGACCTTTCTTCTGGAGAGCCTCAATCTTACTGAAAAATATTTGTACCCTTAGGTCCATGGCTTGAAACTTTTCTTCTTGCTAAAGCATTAATCCTCTCTTGGTCAAAACTCTTTTAACCTCAAGGATGGTCTCTGTTCTGTCTTCAATTTTCATCTCTTCCAGCTCTTCCTTGGTCTTAGAATTGAGGAACTTGATGATCTCGTTTGCCTATGTTGGCATGTCTCCCAATTCTACTATGATCTTCTCAATGGCCTATTTGCTCCTATGGACAAATTCATTCTGCTCAAACATGATCTGGATCATGGGCCATATCTCATTCATGGACTTAGTGATGTCTGTCCATACACTCTCTTTCACCTCAGCTAAAGTCTTTCCTGCCACTGTTTGCTTCCGGAGCTGCTGTAGCTCCTGCTTGAGTTGCTCTGTCACCTGATTTTCCTTGGAGAGGTTGGTCTGAAAGGAAGATTTGAATTCCTGAAGGTTCTCAATATCCTTTTTCAACCTGCTGATCTCTGTTTCCTGCAGGTTCATTTTTTCCATGGACTTAGCTAGGTCGGCTATCTTCTCTTGGGATGTCAATGGAGTTGTGGATGGGACTTATGTCACTGATGTTGTTCTCAATCCTGAAATTGAAATAGCACTCAATGGAATGACTTCCATTGGCTTCAGTTGCTCTTTCTCCTTTAATAGTTTCTCCATCTCATCTTCCATTTCTTTAAGCTCTGCATTCTGCTCCATGAGCAGCTTGAGAATTTCATCCTTCTCTCCTTCTTTCTCTGCTATCTCCTTCGCCTGCGAATCCTCTGTGGGCTGGAGCTTCAGTTGCTTCCTCAAGGATGCTATGTCAACATTTTTATTCTTTATCATTTCCTCAGCTGTTTCACGTTTGAAGGATCATAACTGATCTTGAGGACCAACTCCTCCAAAGTCTTGATCCTATTGTCCTTTGCAAAGGACGATATCTTCTCTAGCTTGAGTTATGTTTGAAAATTGTTTAGGGACACCTGCAATTTAGACTCAGAAGTGGAAGCATGCACCAATGTATAGAAAACCATTTCCCCTGTCTGCTTGTGTAGATCCATCTGATCAGCTGGATGCATGTCCTTTGTCTGGAACTCGAAGGTGGCCCTTTTATAGTCAGTGATCACCTTGGGGTCTGGTACCTGTGCCTGGAGGAATGCCATATGCATTCTACCCTTCTCAGTGTTGAATGCTGAAAACAACCTATGTTGTGCAGTTGACGTCTGCTTCCAGAACTGGGCGCAAGTACTGCTGGTCAGGGCCTGGTTCCTTTTCTTGATCAGCTCATACTTCTCGAAGATACTGAACTTCGGTCCCACCTTGCCTGGCTAGGTGGTCAATGGAGGATTTGTATATTTTTCTATCACTGCTGAGGTTATGGCCTTATGAAGGCTTGAACTGAAGGGAGGCCTATCAACCTTGGTCGTTGTTGTAGACGGGGCTTCTTTTTCTCCAGTCGGGCCAGGAATTGAAATTTTCTTGGGCCTCTTAGTATGCAGCTAGAACTCTTCGGACGATACCTCCATGACAGATGGGAGATAAATCTTGTCGAGGCCTTTTTTCCTTCGAGTCCTGTGGCGTGGCTGTTTGGGATATAGTGGCCGGGGGATCCTGCTGTTGTACTTCGACAAATGTGTTGGGCTCCCAGGCTGTCTGATTTGCGAACTTCTCAACTTCGGGCCTGGACTCATGAATATATGGGATGTTTTTGTTCTTCACCCTCATCTCTGAGATGATCCCACATGGATAATAATGCCATGGGAAGCTCATGAAGAAATTCATCTCCCTCAACATCATGTCTGCTTCTTCCCCAGCGCCGCGATTGTTGCATATGAAGGAACCAATCTGCCCCTTGATTCTAAGTTGCTGCTTTTTCTTCAATGACACAAAATGGATATCATCGAAATTTATTATCTGCCTTATATATTCTACAGCAAAGATTCTGACAGGCAGATACTTGGGCAACTTATACGGTGCCAACTCATACCCGTATACTCTGATCTCAGTGTAATCTTTATATAAGTACCAATCCCTAGTCTTTGTGTTGTCCGAGAGATGCAGGATCCTCTGAACTTCATCGTTTATTCGAGGCTCGGGCCTACCACCTAGAATAATTACCACAGGGTGGTAGAATTGGTCGATGAACTCCTTGAAATTGAAATCAGTGGAGTTGTGCTTGAGCAAGGAGGTCCATGCTGTGACTGCCTGAGGTCTACCATCTCCATCCATCTTCTGCATGGAAAAGCCAAATTTATCCGCTTGGAAGAAGACGAACAAGTATGCTAGTATCGATGAATATATAAACATGCCTTCCATGCCGAAATTCACGAACTGTTCATGAATATTGTCTGCCAAGAATGTATTGAAGTCAAACTGGGTGGTGGGATTTTTATCGGTAGAGAAGATGGATAGAAAACCTAGAATGGGTTCATCTACCCACTGATCAGAATAGTATCCTAACAAAGCACAAAGGGATGAGATGACCTAGTTTCCCTTAGTGGAGAACATGGACGACGGATAAGGAGGATTTGTGGAGGGAAATTGAGCGGATGGGGGAAGGAAGAGCTCGAATATTTGAGCTCTTTGGGGGAAAGTCATTTTCTGGTATAATTTTGTGAGAATTTCCAGGTTGAAGGGAGACGCAGGGTCAGCTCGGGGGATTTTCATCATATGGTCTATGGATTCAGGTGTGATGAGGAATAGGATCTCTTCGGACGAGGAGATGACGACTCTTTGTTCAGGAATATAGTGAGCTTGACACTTGAGAGAGAACTCGAGAAAATGGTGGATCTGAGGGAAGAGGTAGAGGGGTAAATTGGACTCCCAGAGTCCAATTTCATCACTTTGGTCCAGGAAAACTTCCCTGAGCCATGAATGAAGGTCTAATAAATCAAAATCACATTTTGTATTTGTGATTAATCGGTCTTTGTCGACTAGTGGGATCCTGTCCAGGTCGACAGGAGGTGGGAGAAACAGATTCTCCTCTCCTTTTTCTTGTTTGGACTTTGGCACCATTTCTACAACAATACCTGCAATAAAACACAACGTTAGTGGGGGCGACTGACTATGGATGAGGGCAATGGAATGTAACGAAGGAGTAAGCAGTGAATTTATCTGGTGCGATGGGTGAATAATGAAAGTAAGGGGAATAATGGTAGTTTTAAGAAAACGGGGGTCGGTTGGGTGTGGGAGACAAGTCAGCTGGATAACGGATAGGTTATCTAGTAATAAATGGCCAAAATATCATTTTGAGGGTGAGATGGTGGGTGACAGTTTCTAAGGGATAGAGACGGGTGACATGGCGGCTATCGATTGGATGTAAAATTCATAGTAAGGGGCTTTCCACGAGCGAATGGGGGGGGAAGAACTGACAACAGTTATGGGACATGACTAATTCAGGAAAGGTAGATGATGACGTCCAGAGATGATGGAGGTCTGTCTGATAGCAGATGATGATGGGACTCGGGGCAATATATCGACGCCATGTATAAAAAGGGACCTGCCAGAGGAAGGAAACCATTCCGGACCCCCCCACCCCCCTCAGTTAAAGGTAGATCAGTCAGGGGGGTCTGAAATACATCTTGGACCGTTGATTTGCGTGCCTTCTTCTGAGCCGCAGATCTTTGCACACTTTTTATCACTCATTCCAGACCCCCCCACCTCCATTAAAAGCATAATGGATGGGGGGGGTCCAGAATCCAATGCTGACCGTAGATTTGAGTGCTCGATCCTGAGTCATCTAGATGAGCGTCAGTCTTATCATCGATTCCGGACCCCCCTCGGTTAAAAGCAGAACTGTCGGGGGGGGTCTGGAATGATCTGTCCACCGTAGATATGGGCACCATGATTAAGACCTTTGAGATGTGCAGGGAGCATAAGTGGGGAGTGGAAAACACATGCGCCAGGGAAAAACTTAGGATAAATTCATTTTATGGGTTTTTCCAAGGTTTTTCAAGTAGACACCACCATGAGAATTGACCAAACGATCTTTTAAGTATCTGAAACGTGGTGCAACACTTACATCAAGATGGTTTTATTAAACTGAAGCAACGAAGAAACTAGCCTATATTCTAACCTATCGTCCTATGACAATTAACCCAGATTAGAATGTTGGGTTAAGAAATTACTCTACCTTGGGGCTATCTGACCAATATTAGACAGTCTGGCCAGATTTATTCACTGATATAACCTAGAAACTTTGGCTAAGATTAAACTGTTTAGCCAAATTCATTCACTACCCTATCAACATCAAATTTAAAAAGAACTTGGCCATGCTCAAAAGGTATGGACCAAGTTACTATTATTGCATGGGTCTTTTATTGAAATTCTTTTATACCCTCTTTTTCTTTCCTTTTTCTTTTCATTTTCATTTTCTTTTTTCTTTTTTTTTCTTTTTTTTTTTCTTTCTTTTTTCTTTTTTTCTTTCTTTTTTAGATTATTTGTAGAATGAAAAATCATTTGTCAACAAAAACACTAGAGACAGATAATATCCCAGTCACTAGTTGATCCTATAACTTATAGGGTGATATCACAAGGCACCCTCATACATGGGATGAGATCCTTCCCTATGTCCAACATAGCTACAACTGAGCCCTGCATAACTCAACCAACCACAACCCCTTTCAAGTGGGGTTGGGATTCCAACCATTGGGTCCCATAGATGTTACACTTCCTCTTGCGGTCACCTCGACTGACTCATATCCTTCTTCAAATGAAGATGATAAAGCCACCCTTTTCATTGAGTGGATCCAACACATCTTCCAATGGGTTTAGGATATCCTACAGAAGTCCAATGACAAATACAAGCAATGCCATGATCAACATCGGGTGCCACATAAGTTTTAGGTGGGTGACAAAGTTTGCTTGCACTTGCAGAAAGAATGCCTTACAAGACACCATTAGAAGCTTCACCCACTTCGTTATGGGCCATACACCATCACCAAGGCCATGGGGGGTAATGATTTTGAGCTCAACATTCCTCCTTTCCTTGGCCTACACCCACTCTTCAATGTGGATCACCTTCGCCCTTATTTCCCAACATTATTGGACACCTCAGAAGTAGTAGAACAATTGACACCAACATATATTAACCCCGACTACATACAACAGGCATCCATTGATCATATTTTGGACACACATATCAAGGGGACTCGACAACAAAGGATTCATCTTTATCGAGTTGTCAAAGCAGGGAAACTCCTGCACCAAGGCAAGTGGCTCACCCGGGGCCAAATTCAATAGAAATTTCCTCATCTGATGGGGGAACTCAATGCAATGGAGACCATTTATTCTTAAGGAGGAATGATTGATCTAGGTGGATATCGATGTCCACCCACCTTTTCCAACTGGCTCAAAACAGTTTTCTGGCAATTTTGGTAATTTACTATTTTTAGCAGTTTTTCATTTCTAGAGCTAGTTTGAGGACCTAAACGATGTTTTTTGGGAAAATCGAGAGAAATATGAAAGTTCCTTCGATATTTTATCCAAAATGAATATCCTTGATGATAAATTTCCAACGGGATATCATATGCCTAAAACTGAGATCATATGCAAAAGTTACGACCCCGAGAAGTTGATGTACTAACTTACCCAAACAGGGCCCACATGACTTTTGGTGCTTCATCTCCTAGGGTTAGATTTTTATATGTATAGGGTTTTTAGCATTCCTGTTTATTGTAAAAATGCATTTAGATCCTCATTTTAATCTTCTTCTTATGAATGAGTGCAACTATCACATCTCTTCTCAGAGATAAGCCGCCGCCATTCCAACAAGCTTGTTTCCGCTGCATTTTATAGTTTCAACTTATTTCCTTATTGAATAGAAAACCAATTTTACTATATCTCTGTTATTTTGTCTTAAGCACCTATTAATAATTTGTAGTCATTTCATTCTACTTATAAAATCCGGATCATCGAACCTCCATTCAACTTTCCACATAGGTTTGTCAGAAGGAAAACACACACATTCATGTTGTGCCCTATTTTTAAGGGACTGTGAGAGCATTTTGTGCTCATTTTCACACCATGCCTCACAATTTTCCCAATTGGAGAAACCAAAGAGGGAGAATAGAGGAGGATAGAATCCCGATATCTTTCCATCGTGTCCATCGCAAGAAAGGTATTGTTGATGTTTTTTCATTTCCTCTCTTGGATTTGCAAAAATACAAAACAATTAGTCATGGGTTATGGATGTAAATCCCAATGGAATTGAAAAATTATTAGCAAGGTTCGCTACACATAATTAATACACATACTTAATACTTGAATGTAAATCTCTCAACAATTCACTAATCTTGTATATGCTTTTTTCAAGTTCATTGTAAAGATAACACATAGTTTTTCTTTGTTTTATATAAAATTATGTTAATGATTTTGTTAGGATAAAATTAAATTGTTGTTTGTAATACCTTTTTCATAACTCCACTTATTAAATTTCCTTATTAAATTGCATCATATATTATAAAAAGGAACCCAGAGACAATGTAAACCGCTAACCAATGGACTAAGGCGAGGAAAACCCCAACCCACCACAACCACCCAACATAAACACCCAAATTGATGAGGGGTTGGTCACATTAAGAACACTTGTAAATAAATTAAGGGGCACGAGAGAACCAAGAAAGGTTCCTTGCCAACTTCATTGGATGTCATTGTGAGGTCCATTGCAAATTCCCAAGGGAAATCAAATTCTATTTCTGAATATAGGGCAAGGATGTTTGATTATTACAACACTGGATTGGATAGAAACCGAGTTAGAGACTTGGGTATTTCAAAACAAGAAATGAAGTATATTTTTATTGATCCTCGATCTAGACAACAACCACCTATGAAAAAGAAATTCATTTTCATTGACTGGTGCGTCCACCCACAAATTAGTGAAAACTGGATGGATAGGTGGTACATGGTATTTGATAAACCTCCCTACAATAATAGGGAGGTGCCTTTATAGTTTTTGCAAAAATTATGGGCTGAATTTATTTTGGGTTAGCATGTCAACTACTTCGACATGGGTGACTTCCATGGGTGGTTCAAGGGTTTTCACAATACCAAGAGCATGCTAAATGTGGTCCCATGTTAGGTCCTCATTCCCCTAGGTGAAGGCTTGACCCCCCTGCCCAACATCTTAATGTTGCAGATAGATTTCAACAGGTATATGCAGCTATATCATCATTGAATCCATTCCAAATGGATATTGGTGGCCACCCACCTATTGCAACTGGATCCTCATGTCCATTTTTTGTTCAACACATTCTTCTGTATTTCTTTGTAATTGTGGGTTCTACACTTCTGGGGCTGAATGAAGCCCCACACATCCTCCAGGTGTATATGGGTGGCCTCTTTCCTAATTCAACTGGATTATTTTGTATGTTTTCATGTCAACACATCTTGTTGTACTTCTGGGGCTGTTTTGGGGCCCTAAACGTTGTTTGTTTGGCTCGCCAGAGTCAAACTATAGATAGAGTCAGAGTTTGATGACGGAATGTGTATTTCTTTGAAGGACCTTTCCAATGGGCTATCACACGCCTAAAACAGAGGTTGTATGAAAAATTTACGGCGCTAGGAAGTTGAGGTACCAAATTACACCAACTTACCCATAGGGCCCACATGACTTTTGGCATTTCACCTTCTAGGGTTAGGTTTTTGGATGTCCAGGGTTTTGGAATTCATGAGTAATATCAAAAAGGTCTCTAGAGCCTCATTGTAATCCATTATTCTCAGAAGGATGCACATAACAACCACATCTCTTCTCAGAGATAACTACCACCATTCGAGCAAGTTTTAGTTTTGCAGTTTTACAGTTTCAACCTATTTCATTATTTAATAGAAGATATTGTTCACTGGATATTTGTATTATTCTTCACATCTCTGTGTTTATTTTATTCAGTCTGTTGATCAACTCTTTCTTCTCCTAAATCCATATCAGTGGTATCAAAGAGGTATGCTTTTAATTTATTTTTCTTCATGCATGTCTGCGACAAGGTCTGGGTACAAGAATTTCGGACTCGAACCAATCGAGCCATTACAATATTGGTCATGTCGAGCCTCAAAAAAACCCATGGGACATGAAAATAAATATGATGGAGTAGGAGATCCTATTAAAATGTTACTCGAGGAATCCCTCATGCGAAAAAGGAATGAAATTATGGACAACTTCGTGCAGATGCTTCGACGGTTGCCCACGGGAGAAGCATCTTCACCAAGCGGCCATGCAACCCCCTTCAAGGTACAGGTAAATTTTGATATTACATTATTTGAAGGAATGATAGATGTGGATGCTGTAGATAAATGGTTGAATCTGCTCGAAGGATATTTTTTGGTCGACATTTTTTTCGATAGGGAAAATATCACTTTTTCACTCCTCAAGGTCGTTTCCCATGTTAAAGACTAGTGGGATACTTACTCTGAGAAAAGTGTTGTGTAGGAATATGAAATTTTCATGGTGGCCCCTACATGGGATTCCTTCTAGGATGCCATTAAATAACAATACTACCCTGTTGGAAGCTACGAGGACCAGTACACCAGATGGACCACCCTACGTCAAGAAAGGGACCAGACAATACCAGACTTCACTAATATTTTCCATACGCTGTGCACCAGGTTAGGTATCAAATACTTTGAGCATCATATGGTGCTCATATACTGTGATTGTTTTCATTGATAAATTCAAATAGAAATGGAGTTCCTCGACATTGCCTCATTGGGCATGGATTATAGATACGCTGTCAAAATCGAGCATAAATTTAAGCAGAAACGATGAGATTTTGGATCTGCAAACCCCTTGTTGGAGCCGCCTTTGTTTTTCACCTCGTGCAATTTTCAAATTTTTGATACTTGAGATCTAAAGTTGTTTTTCTTCCCCTTTCGAAATCATAAAACTCTGAAATCTTGTCACCTGAATAAAAATGCTTTTTCACTTTCAAAAAAGATCCATTTTTCGCAAATATGTTTTCTCTTTTGTTTTATTTCAGAGTCTCGCAAGTCGGATACTTTAGTTTTTGAATTCAAAAATCTCGAGTCGCGAGGCTGTGAACTCGGTTTTAATTTTCACCCAAGGCATTAACTAGGGTAAAACCTTTAACCCATGATTAGACAACGTCGGGGTTTCGCGCCTCAGCATCCATCAGACCTGAGTTTTTGTTCTTACAGCCCCGATAGACGGGAACACAATGACTTTGTGATAACCTTGGTCAGAGATTAAGGGTAAAAAACTAACCATGGTTAAATTTGGTTCTCGGCACTTCGTCACTCGACACTTTCTTTCATCGAGTTAAGGTGTCCAAAAATACGATTCACGAAGTTGTGACATAATCATAGCAAGATTAATTAGTCGCCTAATCTAAGATTTCCTTCTCTTAATTCGAGTCTTAATTATCGCCACATCGCGATATCATAACTCGGCATATCATTCTCCCAAAAGTTTGTCTTCGAATTCCCGAGTCGCGATATGACGATTAGGTTAGTTATATAATTAAGAATGCGCCAAATCATGGTTATTATTAATTAAGGAAAAATCGGCACTCGAAACCTCGCGAGTTGGAGAGTCAAAATTTGAAAAGAAAATTCACGATACAGTGAAAGACGAGAAAATTCTTTAAGTCGTTAAGATTTAAAATTTTAGAAAAATGAAATTAAGCGAGATACGTCCCACGTATCGAGGTTGGCACACTTCACGAGGAATTTACTTGCTCTCCATAACCCGATTGCCTGTCAAGCCGCCGAACATTGATGACATTAATGAAGAATTGGGGTAAATCTACGAGTAAATAAGATCGGATTTATACATTAAATTTGGTTTTATTTGCGATTTGACAGAATTATTTCAAAAGGTACAGAGTTTTCAAATATATACGAGAGTTTCATTCCTTTTAAAACATTTCTCATAAGCGCACAGAGCTCACCTTGCTCCGAGGGAACTCATTTCCGCATGTATACACAAGTTTATTGCAGAAGAGAGAAAAAGCAAGCGTCAGCCATGGCCCCAAGGAGAGAAGTGAAAGCAAATGTCGAGGTTGCAGTGCAGGCTCCAGACAATGTCTCAGATACTTCACCACAGACTGGCAGCTCAGTACCCACCTGGTCATTTATTTCAGACATTCTGCAATCCGAGTTGGTAAACTATTCAGACTCGGATGATGATGACAATGATATTGTAAAGGATGACCTGAATACTAAGTACAAGACAATTGTTCATTCGGGAATGCACCTGGTTGCAACCAGACCTCGGTTTCTCCCATACTACGACATGATCCGATGGGCATTGGATCACATCGACCTGCCCGCCAGAACTATCGTAAATGACCGACAGGTCATGGTCGGAACTTTCAGACCAGAGCATATCCAATCTATGTATAAGCTCCCAGCAACTTCTGAATATACATATGGAAAAGAATTCATGGAGGAATTAAAAAAGAAGGAATGCGAGGAATATGACAAAACCATGCCTAGTTTAATAAAATATTGGGTTTCGCGCTCTGCGACATTCAGAGCGAATAACAAGGGTGTGTATTCAATTTCTTCATTGGAGCCACAGTATATGTATGTGGTGATGATGACTTGTCGGTTTTTCAGATGGGAGGATACCACACATTTTTACATCCAGTGGGTACCTCTCATCTTTCGGGTAGCGGAAGGTTGCTCATTTAATTGGGCTAGGATGCTCTCCGACAGTTTGTTCAATAGAGTCAAAAAGCATCCGGGAGACCATCCGGATTCTTCATGTCCACGTATATCATGGACGCAATATGCTCCATGACACCTTTTCCTTTGATGAATTGGGCTTGGAGTCCAACCCAAGACAAAACTGTGCATGAGTACCACGACAAGCTGTGGGAAAATAATGCGAATAAATTTTTTTATGAGATTTTCAACTGGGTGATGGTGCCCCTGCACATCGCTATTTTTAGTCTTTCACCACCTCGCATCTCGGATAGCATTGCTGCGAATCTAAGCAGTATCACGGACTGGTACATAGAAGAAGAATTCTCCTATTTTAGATTTTTCCGATCTGCTGTCCCTCCTCTGGCGCTACTGCTGTTCATCCCCGACAAGCTGGCCTGTCGTGAGATTGCATGAAAAACAGTAATTGGCGGAGTGAGTAAAGAGCTCAAAGCATCATCAAAGAAGGTATGGCCGTTTTTCCCTGTTCGGCTTAATTCTTATTCCTTATTAGATTTCGAACATGCTAAGGCTGAAGCTGCGACCTTAGAAGACTTGAGCCTAGTCTCTATTGAGTACAAAAAGCATGATCCGCAGAGAATTGTAAGCACCCATTTGGGGAATTGTGGATTAAAGAGGTTTGAACACGATTGTTCGCCCTCGGATGATGTTTTCTAAGGGGTGAGGTCCTATTCGGAAGTGCAATTTTGAATCATATCTCTAGCACCCGAAGATAGGGCCTCTGTTTTAAAATTTCAGCAACATAGGAAAAGATGTCTCCCCGTGGTGCTGGGAGGTTTAGGACTTTCCAAGGATAAAGAAAAGGAGGCTGAAAGTTCTGAGGGGCAAACTTCTAACCCCAAAAAATGTCAGGAAGGGGAGCAGGAGAAGAATCCCAAGCAGGAGAAGAGTCCCGAGCAGGAAAAGAATCTCGAAACAGAAGAAGGGACTACTGACCCACCCAAGGAACATGATCCAGAGATGGAAGTGAAAAACACTGACCCGCCTGAAACTCAGAATCCAGAGACAGGGACAGAGACGAAGACCTCCGATCCTCTAAAAGAACAGGACTCAATCGCCACACCAGAAAAGGTGGTGAAGCAAATCGGACAACCCATCACCTCTGTCACACCCTTGCAGTCGGCACAGGGAGGCGTCAGCGAGGGATGGATATTTTGTGAAGAACAAAGACCTATAAGGGTAGAGGAACTCCCCCCTAATGAGTTCTTTTTTGATAGAAAGAGAAAAGCTGTAGTAAAGCGAGAATTTTGTCAAGAGGGAGAGTCCACTGTTAAAAAATTCAAAGTAATGACAGATGGAAAAAACAAGAAAAGTGATGAATTCGCCACAGATATAGCAGGGACGCTAGGAGCATATGCCTCAACGAACCAATTCTCGGTTGCAATGTTGAAAAATCAGCTCAAGAGAAAGAATCGACTGATCAAGACTCTTGAAGCCCGAGTAGCTTCGGCTGCGGAAGACGCCAAGAGTCAAGCGAGTGGAGCAATAGAGCTGGCCCAATTGGCCGATAAGAAAGAAATCGAAGTCCTCAAAACCAAGCTGGAACAAGAAAATTCAGTGATCCGAGATGGTCGGGTGCAGTCGGGTCAGCAGAGGGATACGATCACATAGTTACAGGCTCAGTTAGAGGTCATAGAAAGCAAGGTGATCGACATCGAGATTGTTAAATCCCGAGCAATCGACATTCGGAGCAGGATCTCTTCTGCTCAGCAGAGTCTGCTAAACAAAGTAGGAGAGTTTCGAGAAGATTGCTTGTTAATGCATCAGATTTCAGAGAATCTGATTGTCAAAGAAAGAAACGCAGAAGCCACTCGGATCACCTTCCAAGAAGCAGTGATAGCTACCAACAATAGGTTTTCAGTAGGGTCTCCCAGGCTCACCATTGCTGAACAGACTAGGGGTAATATTTTGTTAAAGAATTGGGAACATGATATTACTTTAAGCAAGGAACAGGCCCAGAAAGTGACAAATTTATTAGAAGAAGCCTGCAATGCCATAAAAGGTGAGCTACTAGGGATGGAGAGTGAATTTGACTCAGAGACACTAAGGCAGATGAATATAGAGCGGATCTCGCTCGACATAAAGGAGAAAAATGAGAGAAATTTGGCGGATATCTCTAAGATGGACAGGGTAGACATGGCTCAAATTGATGAACATTTGATTCAACCCAGCGCACAATTCGACACCCTTGATATTGTTGATACACATATGGGGAATAGACTTTCACAATTAGCCCGAGAATGCTATTTTGCCGAAGCCATTTGTCAAGCAGAGTCGTCACAGCTTGTATCCCAATTCATGGACAGATGTAGGATATGCACTGAGTCTATGCAAAGACTAGCACCTGGCCCTTCTTGAAAATAAAGTAGAAGATATGGAGTTTTTTCACTCCCCACAACTGCCAAGCAGAACTTAGACAACTTGTATCCAGTTTATGGACAGATGTATAATATGCACTGAGTCACGTAAAGGCAGGCAACTGGCATTTTTTTTTGAAAATAGGAGTAGAGAAGGGCAATTTTGTATAAATAGATCACCAAAAGAAGAACAAAATGCTGGACTTTTTGGTAATGAATGTAATAGAGATTTTGCAGCCTAGAAGTTAATACAAGCAATTTGAAGATTCCCGATTCCGTCACGACTGTGTTACAAGTTTGTTTCGTTATGTTCTTTGTTTCTTTTCATTTTGCTCTACATAATTGATGTGTATCACTATAATTTAGTACGACCACTACTATAGTGAAGGGATTTTATTTTTCTGTAATTGTTTCTTGTCTTTCCTCTGCACCAGCTATCAACAGGTGTAAGACCAATTCACATTTACAAAATTTTATATTTATTTACACTATGTCAATTATTTCTATGTGAATTTCTTCTTCTGTGTATGTGTGAGTTTTCTACTGATAGGAACCTTACGTTACCCACAGCTAAATGTTTTTCTCTCATTCCACATATTTTACTAAAAAATAATACAGTTACGGGAAAGGGCCTTTAGTTTGCATTCCTATTTTTGTTCTACATGCAAAAATTTCTCTTATTTCGATTGAATTGAAACAGCGTTGAAATCTCACGTTAAATCATTTCCATACTGGTACTGTTCCTCAATGACTATCCCTGCAGCTACTCAACCTAATTTTCAACCCAGACTTTCTAATCAAAATTATATCGCTTTAAATATTTTCGATACAATCCTTAAAACTGCTAACACCCGAGAGGAATTAGAACTTTCATGGGCAGCCATTGAGCGTGATATAACTGCTCAAGAGTAGTTGGAAGCTAGACAACGAGAACGTAGAAACCTTCATTAGTTTCCTACACCGAAGGTTAACATATATCTTCGTATTCATCTTTTACATACTTTCGGATGCCTTGACACTGTACTTTAAGCCTTAGTACAGACTCAGGAACAACACCCCTCATAGTCGAAGCAGGGGAAAGGAAACCCCAACCCACACAACAAGGGATCAATTCAATATGGCCACCCTCAGGAAAACTAGTCCAAGTAGTAGCACAAGAAGGGTAATGAGATTACAAAGAAGGACACAACTAAATGGTGTGAGTACCATAAAAGTCCTTGGCACAACACTAAAGAATTCCGCTCCAAGCCGTTTCTTATGGTCGAGCTGAAGGCTTCCGAGTGAGAGGTCGATTCTGATTTCGAGTCAAATCTTGAAGGAGGGAAGCATATTATCAATGTTGAACCTAGTGCGACTGTCGCTGCCACAAAATTCTGGCTAAGTGAACTAGGAGAACCAAAGAAAGGGGAACGCCTCTTTCACTCGTAGATTATGGGTCAAGGGGGCTCTGAATAATTTCATTGTCGACAATGATAGTTAGAAGAATCTAATTTCAGCAGAGGTCCTCAGGTGGCCAGACCTGCCAATGAAATCACACCCACATCCCTGCACCATCGGCTAGCTTCGCCAAGGAAGAGATCTCCGTGTCAGCCAACAATGTCGTCTTCCCTACGACATCAACCCTTTCAAAGATGAGGTACTATGTGATATTTCTCGCCTTGAAGTTTGTGATGTTCTTTTAGGGAAACCATATTTGTGGAAGTGTCATGTTGTGTATGAATCTATACCCCACAGTGTTATTATTACCTTAGGTAGACAATTGTACATGATCCCAAAGGTAGCGCTGCCTACAACTATTTCTTTAATCTCTGTTAAGCAATGCAGTAAGGTCATTTCACAGACCAGTAAGTTCATCTTATTTGTGATCTGTTCTGAAAACAAGAATAAGGTTGCTGCCACATCCGTGGGCTCTAGAAAATGACTCTCTTTTCAACAAAATCAAGTGGATGAGATCATGGAAGAATACAAAGACATATTCTCCTCACCTACAGGGGTACCGACACACTTCCAAGTCAAGCATCCAATTGATCTGACCCCTGACACAACTCTACCTAATGGACCATTCTATTGATGCTCGCTGATGGAGAATGATGAAATCATGCATCAGATTTGAGAGCTTCTTCAAAAGGGGCACATCAAACCCAACTCATCCCCTTGTGAAAGCTTGATTGTATTGGTTCATAAGAAGGATGGAACTTGGTGACTCTGCATTGATTACAGAGCCTTAAACAAAATCATAGTCAAGATCTGCTACCCCATTCTCAGGATTGATGACCTTCTTGACCAACTCAAGGGGGCCAAGTTCTTCAACAATATTCACCTAAAGTCTAGCTACCACCAAGTTTCCATTGAACCAAATGATGCATGGAAGACAACCTTCAAGTCTAAAGAAGGTCTCTAAAAATGGTTACTCATGCCTTTTGGCTTAAAAAATGCACTAACCACTTTCATGAGATTGATGGATGATATATTGATACCCTTCACCAAATCCTTTGTGGTATTATATTTGGATGACATCCTCATCTTGAACAGAACATGGGAGGATCACATGCGACATATTCAATAGTTTTTGAGCACTCTACGACAGAACAAGATTTATGCCAAATTGGAAAAATGATCTTTTGAATAGGGTCCAATACTTGGAATACATTGTTGATGAGCATGGGGTACATGTTTATCCATATAATATCCAAGTCATCCATGAGTGTCTAGCCCCGACCACACTGACTGAGCTTCAAATCTTTTTGGGACTAGACAACTTCTACCGACGATTTGTGTTGGGATTCTCTCATATTAATATGCATGGGCCCTTAGCCAGGTGACCAAGGGAGGTGGTAGGGAAAATTTAATTTGGGGGAAGGAGAAACAATGAGAATTTGATGATCTGATGCGTCGCTTGTGCTCAGCTCCAATGCTCTCCTTGCTCGATCTACAACAACCATTCGATATTGAGATTGATGCACCTAACTATGTTGTGGGTGTAGTTCTCACTTAACATGGGTATTCAATGGAATACCATAGTGAGACAATCTTCGATACTGTCTGAAAATACCCCAGCTATGAAAAGGAAATGTATTCCATTGTACAAGCCTTTCGTCAATGGAAACATTACATTATGGGGAAAGAGATGATCATACACATTGATCACAAGCCTCTGTAGTTCATATAGACACATGAGAAATTGCAGAACGACCGCCATCAAAAGTGGTCCACCTATCTGCAACAATTTCATCTCAACATCAAGTATAAGACAAGTATCTCCAATCGTTTTTCTGGCTGACTTAGTCGGCCTCTTGTGGATACACTCACCGCTATGCTCCATTCCTATGGAGACGAAGCATCTAAGTGGCCCCAACTTTATCAATAATATTTAGAATTCGCCACCACCTACTAGCTCTTGGGTATAGGTGCAAATGTCATTGATTTTCACATTCAAGACAAATTCTTATGCCACCTGGGCCATCTCTTTGTTCCTACAAGCGAGCATGAAAATCTTATTTTGGAAGCCCACTACAGTCGGGTGGCAAGACATTTTGGCATAGAGAAAATTGTGGTTGTTCTTCAAAAACATTTTTATTGGCAAAAAATTCGACAGGACATCATAAAGTATATCATATCTTACACTTCTTATGCCATTTCTAAACCATCCATCAAGAAGCAAGGCTTATACAACCCTCTTCCTATTCATGAGAAGATTTGGGAATCCATCTCAATGGATTACATGTATGGATTGCTGTCCACCAAGAAAGGAAATGACCTCGTGTTCATGGTCGTTGATCGGTTTTTGAAGAATTCCATCCTCACAACCTGTAAGAAGAATTTCATAGTGGAAGATAGTGCCAATCTCTTATTCGAACAAGTGTGGGTCCACTTTGGGATACTATAGACCATCATCTTCAAATGTGAAAACATGTTTCTCAACACCTTTTGGTTGAGTCTCTGGTCTTTGGTGGACACCAAGGTCACCAAATCCACTGCTTTCCACCCCCAAACCAATGGCCAAATAGAGTTCGTCAATCAGATGATTGTGCACATATTGCACATGTACAATTCTAAGCATCTATGTACATGGGACAAGAGTCTCCCATATGTCCAAAAAAGTTACAACATGGCTCTCCATAGTTCCACTGGCCATAGCCCATTTCAGGTGGGTATGGGATTCCAACCCTTGGGACCCATTTATGTTGCACTTCCTCTTGCCAATGCACCAACATAATCTTCCCTTGATCAGTATTTGATCAACAAAGTCACCAGATTCATTGAGCGGATTTAGTACATCTTCCAACAGGTCCAAGATATTTTGCAGAAATCCAATGATAAGTACAAGAAATTCCATGATAAACACAGGGTACCACACTAGTTTCAGGTTGGAGACAAGGTCTTTTTACATCTATAGAAGAAGTGTCTCACTGGGCCCCATCGTAATCTTTTCCCACTTTGTTATGGGCCTTACACTATCACCAAGGTGGTGGGTAGAAATTCTTTTGAGCTCAACACTCCACCCTTCCTTGGTCTGGATCCAATATTCAATGTGGACCTCCTTCATCCATATTTTCCACCATTATTGGATATCTTTGAGATCGTAGAACAACTGACACCCACAGAGTTCAACCCTGATTGCAGGGAACAAGAATCCACTGATCAGATAGTGGACACACAGGTCAAGGGAACTCGCCAACAATAGATCCAACTTTATCGGGTTGTCAAGGTAGGGAAACTCCTACACCAAGGAAAGTCGCTCACCCAGGGCCAAATCCAATATAAGTTTCCTCACATGATGGGGGAACTCAACACAATGGAGACCATTACTTCATAAGAGGGGAGGATTGATCCAGATGGATATTGGTGGCCACCCACTTATTCCAACTGGCTCCTCATGTCTGTTTTTTGTTCAACATGTTCTTTTGTACTTCTTTGTAATTGTGGGTTATACAGTTCTAGGGATATATGAATCGCCACACATCCTCCAAGTGGATATGGGTCACCTCTCACCTAATCCAACTGGCTTATTTTGTATGTTTTCATGTCATCACATCTTGTTGTAATTCCAAGGCCGTTTTGGGGCCCTAAACATTGTTTTTTTGGATTTCCATAGTCAAAATATATATGGAAACAAAATTTGATAGTGGAATGTGTAGTTCTCTGAAATATCTTTCCAAAGGGCTATCACACACCTAAAACGAAGGTCATATGCAAAAGTTATGGCCCTAGGAAGTTGAGGTACCAAATTACACCAACTTACCCATAGGGCCCACATGAATTTTGGCGTTTCACCTTCTAGGGTTAGGTTTTTGGATGTCTATGGTTTTGGAATTCATTATTAATATAAAAAAGGCCTCTGTATCCTCATTTTAATCCATTATGCTCATACTGATGCACATATCAACCACATCTCTTCTCAGAGATAACTACCACAATTCGAGCAAGTTTCAGTTCTACAATTTTACAGTTTCAACCTATTTCATTATTTAATAGAAGATATTGTTCACTGAATATTTTTGTTATTCTTCATATCTCTATGTTTATTGTATTCCGTCTTTTAATCAGTTCGTTCCTCTCCTAAATACATATCATACTCGGATCCTAGTGCAACATGGTAGCTTTGTTGCATTATCTCGGCAGGAGGTGTCTACTAGTGACATTGATAGAGGTGTTGGAGGTTCACCCCGCACAACAAAGTTCAATGAGGAGAGAGAACATGGAAATATAAATTGTCCATGTGAACCTCACTGATGCTTGAGTTGTGGGTAGAATTGCTATGGGCCTATTGAGGCCATTGGACAACAGAGCTTCATGGAGGAGATTAGTATATGAACCATCTCTATATTCCTCATCATTATATATTCATATGGTATTATGTTTATTTATATCAATATTTTATTGTATGTTGTTTTGTAGTTGCTACACCCATGTAGCTAACCCTCTATACCCATGGATGCATTGGTGTATGTCTCCACTACCGATTCAACAATAAAATAAGCTTGCTGAACTAGTCTACCCCACACAAAGGTATGTGTCACATTTGATAAATTCACCATAGTGATTTCTTTATTTTATGGCATCCTCAAATTTTTAATGTTTTTGTGTTTCTGTAGGTTGTGGGACCAAGTGATGTCGAGCAATGTGCACCTAAGATGGACAATTCACCTACATCACAGGTATCATGTGTAGAGTTAAATATCATTTAAATCTCAAATTTGTTGTATTTCTATTGTTTGATTTTACTATTTTGTACTAATAGTTCAATATTATTAATATATATTCAACATCTTCTAAATTGTACATTTTTTACAAAATGGCACCTCATACCCAATATACAAAATGGAAACAAGTGCCCTAACATTAAAAACAACCATATGGTGGCCTATATACAAAGTGGCATTCATTGGTCAATCATTGACCACTTCCACCGTCACCACGCTTAGGAGCATCCTGGAAATTGATCTTTCTTCTCTTGCTGGAAGAAGCACCTCGAGTGGTTTTGGGCTTGGGTGTGGTTCACCACTCCAAAGACTGCACAAAGAAAAAACATTGTTAAGTTTTTTCCACAATGAATTAAAATACTTACAAAATGATACTTTGTAATTCAACATAAGAAAACTCATGATAGATGGTACTAAAAATTATGGGGGTGTTTCCCTCCTCCATGAAACTAATCTCTCAGCAATGCCACCCTCCATCACTTACAAGGATCAAATAATTAAATTTAAACAAATATTTATAAAATCAATTCCATTCATGATAAATAAAAATTGCCTCAAAGAATATACCATGCCTCAAATCATATGCCAATAATGTGCCTTAAACATGTTCCAAAATATCCAATATGTACCTCAACCATGTGCCAACACCTCCAATATATGCCTCAATCATATGCCATAACCTCCAACATACAAGCCTCAAAATATATAGAATAACATACCTTTCAACAAGTGAACCACCTGGTGCATGAGATATCATATATTCAGACCTTCCTCTACTTTAGTATCAAGAAAAATACCTTACTCAAAAAATTTCCTCAGCCTCATGGGACTGGACAGAGCAATAGGAAGGGCCTCACATGATGATACAAGGACAACCAGTGGGTGCCTCACGAGACACCCTATGCTTGACTCATGGGTGTATTCTCAATTAGGGTTTTCTGAAAACCCTTCTCCAATTTGTGTCTCTGAGCACTCCCTCCTTTGCACAACTCCGCTACTTTGCCTTCTCTAAGAAATCACATCCTTGCTTGGTGATTAAATGAGAGGTTCTTGATGTGTATTTATAACCTTCCAAGTAAATACTTTACTTGATTTTTTAGTCGACCTGTTGTTACACACCTAAGTGATGGAATACCAAAAGTCACACTTAAGTGTGGTAAGTGTCGCCACTATTGTACTACCAAATGTCACACTTAAGTGTCACAAGTATCGCATTGCCAATTGTCACACTTAAGTGTCCCATATTTTATACACTTAATTTTCGCACTTTACCAAGTGTTGCACTTAAGTGTCACAATTTCATCACCATGAAAAATTGTATGTCATAATCCATGTACATGTTGAAGAAGAAATATATTAGTTTGTTATAGGATAAATAGGTAAATGCAGACATAAAATAATATCTCTAGATCCACCTAGATTTAGAACAAAACAGGGCAGGACATGACGCTTTTCCTAAGTTAAAATCACTAATCTAAGTGTCAAAGAAATAATTGATGAATTACCTTTGAGATCGCTTCCTTATATCTTTGTTGTTCCCGCTTCGCTCCGGTGGTCTTGTGAAACTAGATCTGCAATGACACAAACCAACCAAAGTGAAAGCAACTATGATAGATTCAATTAAAACTTAAACATATGATCAATGATTCATGTAATAAAATGAGAATGATTTTATGGGAAATAAACATGCCACTATATTATATTGAATAAAAGTGGAAGATACAACCGAAATTCCTTGATGTCACAAGTTCCCTTTTAGTGGTCCTTCATTCCAACACATACATATAATTGTTCTGAGATTTGCATGAAGATGATCTTCAAAATATTGATGATTGAATGCAAACCTCAAGCATGAACTAAAATAATATTCTTCACACAATCTCCAAACTATTCTTCCAACAATCCTTTTCTCAACTTTGCTTAACTGTGTTTAACCTTTTCGATGAGAAGCCCATTATTATATAGGAGAATTTGAAGTGGTTAAAAGGATGAGGATGATCCCACTAGATCAGAGAAGTCAGTAATATTGTAACCATACGGACACCACCTCACATTCCAAAAGATTCCCCTTCTAGAAACTTCTTGAACCTCTTTCCTCTTTTGGCTTTCAAACACCGCTGCACCCTGCCTATATAGAAACCTGCGGAAATCCCGCAAGCCAATTATAGAGTAACCCGCGGAAATCATGGTTTTTTACACTGTACACTATAGGTAGCTTGTGACGTCCTTCTAAAAGGTAGTCTTGCAGGGGAGGAAAGGAGTCACTTTTCTCAGGCAAAATATGATTTGAGGGCCTGATTACATGCTTGTAAAGTCATCATTAGAGTGACCAAATTAATGTGTAACATAATTCCCCCCAAAGTATGAGGTCGGAACTTGTGACAACCGAAATACTTTGTAAAATATGTGTGTGTGTCGGGAACAAAGAACACACCAATTGGGAACCTGCGAACAAGCAAGCATCTACACAATATGATACCATGTATGGAGTAGGAATTCCCATGTTTAGACTACAAATGATTGAACTCATAAGTGTAAGTCATGGCCACTAATGATACACTGTGGATCCATGTCATCAAAATGTTACATAGCCACAAGGAATACACTGTGGATCTATGTAAGAGAAAAATTTGGATGCAAACATAGCCATGAGACATACAAAGTGGATCTATGTGTCAATACAAATCATCAATATTCCATCGCAACCTAGACCATGAATGATGAGATCTAGGGTATTCAATCCCATCGTTCGTAAGTACAAATATAGCCATGTGATTATAGGTGTTAGAGTCGAACATGGTTAGAAACCGCTTGATTACCGGTTATTAATGAAAACTGTTAACAAGTGCGAGGGAAATCAACATTGATGTCAATGGCTCCCAAGGTATTGTAGTAAAATCCAACAAACGTGAATAAATGAGATGAATTCGAACATTCGATTGAATCTTTTCATAAGGGACAAATGACGTAAATCCATTGTCAAGAGAGAAGAAACTTACTATTAGGGCATGCAGGCTCTAAGGTACTAAACGATTTCTAAGTATCATCCCTAGATAACGAGTTGAAGTCGACAGGAAGAGACTCGTCACAGGAGGGCCTTGATGTATACCCCATCAATGATGTTGTTCCTAAGTTTATACTTTAATGTTGTAAAGTATACCGTCAAGGCATCTGTAAATGTTAAAAAGAATAACTTGAGGGTAAGAATTGAAAAGGAAGGGTGAAGAAGAATCAGTTTCTCAACTATCTCTGTCTATCTTCCCGTTGTTCTTGGATCCTAATATCTCTCTCAATAGAATCCCATGAACGTTCTAATTCGACCCGATTAGTTGTTGTTTGTAGGATGGTATTAAATAGGTTCAGAGTGATACTGGTTTGATCTTGAAGGCCAGGTTCAATGTTGGGTTGTCTTCTATTTGGGACAGTCATGGAGAATAAGATTTTATTTAATTGTGAAAGAATTTAATCAAATGTCACTTCAAACTTTTAAGAGATGAGAATAGGAAAAACAATTTTGAAATTCAAAACATTAACATAAATACATTCGAGGTCGTTTCCTGGATTTGCAACAATTTGAGAATTATAAAATAACAAAGAAGTACTACAGAAAAATATGAGGCTTTAATAAAGAAAGAATCTCATATTGTAACATGTAATAGAGAAGGAAAACGAGACTTCTAATGAAAAGTTAAGTATTAAGGTTCAAAAGATTCATAGGTCTTAAAATCACTGATAGCAATTTCAGAGGAAAAGTTGTAAATAATTTGATATCCAAATCAATCTGAACTATAAAAGATGTTTCCAGATAACTTCAAATTGATTATTCATTAGAAAAACATTGAATGAAAAAACATAATGAAGTATATTAGACAGGGTTGAAAAACACATAGCTACAAATTGACAGGATTCAGAATCTCGTCTGTATCATATATTATGATGGATTGGAAAACTGTTAATACAATTGTCTCTCTCCAAAAATCAAAAGCCTTTTCTCAGTCTTTTGAAAATATATTTATACATCTTCATCAAAAAATTTCTCGTTGGTGACTAACCAACCTCCTAAGATTACAGTTACATATATGAATAATGTCAACCATTTACATTTCCTTTCTAATTTCTAATGATGAAAATATTCAAAAAAATACTTTTACATTAATGTTGATGAACTTCCTTTTTCCACCTCAAGACAGTGAACACACTTTCCCAAAAATTTCACAAAAACTCTGGGAGCATCTGGTATCTCTTTTGCTTCAAACATGAAAAATCTTTTCTGTAATTCAGGCAAACGATCTTCTATCATCTTTCCTGTGAACTTAATAGTTTGCAACTTTAGGTTCGGTGTCACCATCCATTTGTCGATTTCTATGATATTGATTAATTTAATTTTTGAGATCTCTATCTTCATTTCCTCCAACTCTTCTTTGAACCTTAGCTGGTGCTTGGCAATATTAATCTCACCTAAAAATATGGGACAATCATTTTTTTCCGATATTCAATGAAGTCCTTCCTAAGAGATAAAAAATTCCCTGGAAATCACCATTAACATCTCTGGTTATTCTTTTATATTCGGCTGGGTCTGCTTCCCACACTTTAAGTATTACGTCTCCTTTAACCTGTTCTGAAATGGATAATTTCTGAATCCTTCCAGCTTCTTCCTTTGTTGAGAGGGCTACTGCCTTTTGGAAAGTTGTTCTTGCCGCTTTCACTTCCTATTCCTTCTGGAAAACATTCTCCAAGGATTTATTTGTTTCTTGAAAGTAATTCTGGACTACTTCTAGATTCAAAAACACTTTCTGTTCTTCTTCTTCTATTTTCAAATGTATTCCCAATGCTTGTGTCCTGAAAATTTCAAGTTCTACTACTTGATTAGTAATAGAACTAATTTTATCTTGTAACTGTTTATTTTCTTCTCCCTGCTTTTGGACCTATGCCTGTGTGACCTGTATTATTTGTTTTTCCTCTTCTAAGTCTTTTTCATTTTTTGAATTTATTGAATATCTTTTAGTTTAGCTTGTTGTAGACCCTTTTGTATTCCCCAACTGATATTTCTCTCAGTTTCTTTCAACTTGTCCTGTAGCTGAACTATTGTTTGGTCTTTTTGTTCGAGCATGGTTGTTAAAATACCAATAGAATATATATTTTCTGATGCTATAGCACCCATCATACCCACTAACTTCGTAGCAAATTCTCCATCTTTAAGCTTCTTTCCATCTATAAATACCCTATGTTTTTTAATCATCCCCTCTCCTCTTGGATGGATTTCTTGTTTCAAGATTGCTCTTCTCTTTTTACTGAAAAAATAATCTGATGGAGGGATTTCATCCCTTGAAATTGGCTCTAGATCACTGACATATAGATTTCCTTCATGGGGGGTTCCATAAGTTGACTGCAATGGGGTTAAGGAAGTGATGGGACTACCAAGATCTGTTGATGCTATTCCTCCTGTCTTTTCTGGAACATCCTTAGGGATTTCTGGGGTTGTTTCCAGCTCTTTTCCCTTCTCTGTCTCTGATTCTTTTGTTTGGGAACCCTCTGTGTCTTGGGAAGGTATCTCAGTATCCTTCATCTTGAATTTGGTATTTTCTTTGTCCTATGTATTTGTTTCAAACCCTGCAGGAAGCCCTTCCTGTTCTGGAGGTGGGGTCGAAACTTCATCCTGCAAACTCTTGGGCAGGCAACTTTGCCTATGGCTCTGGAATGACGCGAATTCGGTCTGCAAGTTAGGTGACATGGCCTGTACTATGTTCAGTACTTCTTCATAGGATTTAACATCCTTAAATACATCATCATAGATAGATGTTTCATGTTCATAATCCTTTAGATTACAATGTATAAAATGCCTACTTATTACTTGGTAGGGGTCATACTTTCTATGCTCAATATCTACTAATTTCACTTCTTCTAATGATTCATCCTCTACCTTAGAATGGCCTAGATTTAATAAAGAAAATTTCTCAATATGTACAGGGAAAGTTGGCCATGACGTTTTCTGAGTTGCTTTTAGCTCTAATCCAACACCGCCCTTTACTATCTGATGGGCTATCTCCCTGCACACCAATCTGTCTGGTAGGAATTTAGGGAGTGCATGAGGGGGAATGGAACAACCGTAAACCCTAATGTAGGAAAAATTATCCTCAATAAATCAGTCGACAATTTCTTTAAGATTTTATGTGATTGCATCAGAAATGCGAGGGGGTTCGCATCACAAAAATAATTTATGCATTGGAATTATAATAAAATGACAAACCTCATAAAATGCATCCTTAGCATTTTCTTCCCAAAGGGCTGAGTGATATTTATGAATGGGTTTTGGACAGGAAATGTTCCAACTCCAATTCATTAAAGGAAAAGGAGTCACATAACAGATTGCATCCATAATGTATCTGACATGTAAAAGGCTGCTGGTTGTCACTTTGATTTTGCTGCTTTGTAGTTTAAGATTTCCCGTGTTAGGTTATCTGGCAAAATATTATGCCAGTTAAAAGTATTCCCTTCTAACGCTTCTTTTAAAAAGGGTACCCAATCTGCATGAAAATGGCAGGGATCTTTTCTCCCGAAAAGTCTACATAACATAATAGCTACATATACCATGTATTCATTCAAGGTTGTTGTAGCATAAATTTCATGGGTATCAACTCTAAACTTTGCTGGACACCTCGCACATTCTCTAATCATATCAGGATATGTCCAGTCTTCCTCAATGCATTCTTTCCTCTGAAACTCTGCTAAAATTTCGGCATTAAAAGTATGTTTAGGATTTGGCGAGAGTTTATACATTACTTGTATGTGTTTTGGCCTGAATGAGCCAACGATAAATCTTGGATCGTTTAAGATGCTCCTCGTCGGGATATCGACCTTTTCCAGGGCCCAACTGATCATATCATTGTATGCCACGAGCTGCGGGCGTGCAACGATCTTACGAATCTCTGACTCAGCTATGTCTCGACAATGATTCTCAGAATCAGGATGAGCGTTCTTGAGTTCATATTCCAGCAATTCGGAGATTTGAGTCCAAGATTTAATGGATTCTACAATGTGTGGTGTGGTGTCAGAGATGATATCTCCTTCCTATGCATCTTCATTCTTCTTCGGTGCCTTTTTTGGTGCCATGACTTTGCGTTTAATTGAAAACCTGTCACAGAAAATGGATGAACGAGCTCAACTAAGTGTTTCATGCATTTGATAAAATGAAAACATAGACATTTGGATGTTCACTTTGAATACATTTAAAAGTGACGAGATTGACATAGTTGTGAAGAATTCAAGGCATTTAATGCGAAAGATATATTTCTGAGATACACATTTAATGTCTGTATTTAGGCACCTTCGGGTCTTTAAATAAAATTCGAGATACTTTACTTAATCGAAAAGAGAAACATGAACGAACACTTAAAAATAATGATTATCATTAATCCTGTTTTGGAAAAAAGGTTAATTAGTGATAATCATAGATTAAAGCTGAAAACTTTGTTTTTCTGGATTTCGGAAATCATGATGTCGAGAAGTATGTCGTCGATGAAATCCGATTTCCGAAATTGTGAAATCACGAAATCCTGATGTGTTAATTAAGACTTAAAACGTTTTTAGCGAAGTTATTAATTGATATTAAACGTTTTCGAGATTTCGGGGATCATGATGTCGAGAAGTATGTTATCTATGAAATCCGATCTCCGAAATCGCGAAATCGCGACGGTTTTTTTTAAAGACAGGACTTAAACTCATCTTAATTAACTAACTAATTATGATTAAGGCCAAAACATAATTAGTTTGATTTAACACGAACTATGGATCAGGGTTTCGTGATTCAGGATTTTTGGAATCATGATGACAGGAGATGTGGTCTCACTGAACCGTGAATCCCGAAATGTGAGATGATTATCTTAACCCTTAACCTTTCATATTAGAGAATTAATTAATCTGTTATTTAACTAAGACTTCAACGTTTCGGGAAATTGGGGATCGGGATTTTGCGATTCGATTTTCATCAAAAAAATTTGTTTGTAGCAAACCCCGAATCCCGAAAATTCTTTAAGCCTAACCTTAAATCTGTTAGTTTTATAACTTATCATAATTAAAAAAATTTCAAAGAAAAGGCGTTGGGATTCTTATAATTCTTTTAACCTTTTTGATTTTTATTATCCAAATAATTAAATTCTTTGAAAAAGGTGCCGTGTATTTGGGATTGATAACGAAACTCGTGTTTTGTGAAAAGCCGAAAACTGAAAAAGGAAAATTTAGGCCTTAGGGATAAAAAAAATTAAGAATTGTTTCAACATAGGCTCCAACTGGGGACCTCGTCTCCTTGTGGGATGAGGAGAACATGTAGACTTAGTGCCTTCATTGGGTTAATGGTGTCAAAGGTTTATCACTGCCAAAGCTGCTAAGGGAAAGGAAAAAGAGGAAAAAAGATATTTCATTTTAACTTCTGAAAATCTTTTCAAAGTTCTTAATTGTTTTAAACTTAGTTTTAGTCTTCTTCATAATATTCTCCTTCTCGTCTAAAATTAAGTTAGTATTAAGATGATTAAAACAATCTTAGGAAACTCAACAGATTTTTGACTTTCGGCTTGCATCAAGCGAAACAAAACTTATATTTTTAAATGGGGAGCTCTATCTAGACTTGGGATGAAGATCCAATTTCGAAAAAACTGGTAACTATAGTAGAGTGGTAGATAAGTATGACAACCTTACAGATACCTCAGATATTGCTTCACTGTCAGCGGGCCTGTTCAGTACCCCGATGAAGTTATCTATACATTTTTTACTAAATTTCCTTTCACCGCTTCGAGTGCTAATTATATATTTACACTCAGATATTGCTTCACTGCTAGTGGGCCTGTTCAGTACCCCGGTGAAGTTATCTATTTCTTTATATTAGATGAGGGAAATAATTTAAATGAATTTCCTTTCATCGTCTTTGGGACTAGATGGGGGCAATCAAATATGAATTTCCTTTCACCATCTGTCTTATATTTAGCTTATGAATACGAAGCAGGGGCAATCAGTGATACTTAATATACCAAGGGTGGTATCTGTGTAAAAATTTACAATAGAGGTTTGCCAACCTGTTTTGATTACTCTAGACCAACCTTTTCTCAACTTTCAAAACACCTTATTCTGCAGAGAAAAAGGGGAAGATTAATTTCAGGGTTTTTTTTTTTGAGCAAGCTTAAATCCTCAGACAAACTGTTAAGAAATCTAGGAGAGTCAGAATCAGCCTAAGCATAACCATGTTTAATCATAGAAAAAGAAATATGAGGACTTTTCTTGCTGATTTAGAACTATTTTTCGATTTCAATAGTTATGACATAATATCTCCTACCTCTATGGGAAATCCGAAAAAGCAAAAGACAGAACTAAGGGTATAAAAGGAGACGTCAAATGATCTGTAAGTTAGGAAACAGAGGTTATAAATTAAACCTATCCTTTTGGACTGTTCTCTTAAAGACTTTTTACTTCGATTACCTCTAGTCTTGTTCTAAGTGAAACCCTTAAGGCTTAAGTATTGAAAACACTTTTTATTTACCTATCAACTTATGGGATAAGAAACACATTTTTTTTTTTTTAATAAAATGGACTTTGTTGGAACTCATAACTTTGCCTTACCATTATCATTTTTTATTTTTTTTAAATAACAAAAAATACTATTTATCACCTATTTTTGACAATTTTATTTTCTGCGTTCAGGCTGTCTGTTAGAATCCTGTGAAAGAACAATATAAAAAAAAACCATTTTTTTTTAGTATAAAAAAATTAACTAATTTTATTTTATTTTTATTTATTTACAAAATGAAAATAGACTTTCTAAAGAAAATTATGAAAATAAACAACAAAATGGTATATAAAGTGGAAATTCTGGAAATCAATTATTCCATATAATGTTTTAAAAAACGCCCGTTGATAGGGGCGTAAGTGTTCAGGATTTTACCATCCAACTTTTCAAGAATAAATGAATTTTTTCCTTCAGGAGATGCTACCTTAAATGGTTCGTACCAAATGTGATCGAATTTACCATTTTTTCCTGAATCCTCCTTCCGAGCATCCCATCTCAAAACCAAATCCCCGGGGAGAAATTTTTTGTCTTTGGTTTTACGATCGAATAACACCTTCATGTCATCCTGGTACCTCTGCAACCTTTCATCCACTACCGCCCTGTGATGCTGAACTTCAATCAGCTGATTTATCCTCCTTGTGAGAGGATTTGGTTCTTCCTTCTCATCTTGCCATAGTTTCATTACAAGAAGTGCTAGGTTTATGGGCAACACTACATCTGTTCCATATACCATTTGGAAGGGAGAAGTATTGATAGAATTTTTTGTGCCTATCCGATTTTCCCACAGAGCGTATTTCAAATGCAAATGCCAAGACTTTTTATTTTCGTTTAACACTTTCTTGATTATACTGATTAAGCTCTTGTTTGAAGATTCTACCAGACCATTTCCCTGAGGATAGTATGTTGTGGAATGACCCAGAAAAATACTATATTTTTGGCAAAAGCTAACTATAGCCATAGACTTAAAAGCCTGCGCATTGTCTGTGACTATCTTTCCGGGACAGCTGAACCTAGACAAAATATTTTCTTCTAAGAAATCTATAACCACCGAATCAATAGCCTTTCTTGTTGGGATAACTTCCACCCATTTGGTGAAGTAGTCTGTAGTGGTCAAGATCCATCTGTGTTGAGCACTAGAATGAGGATTAATTTCACCTATGAAATCTAGTCCCCATTGCTGAAAAGGATCTTATGTCTTGACTGGGACCAATGGCATCACTGGGAGTTTAAGTTTTCCTACAAAAAATTGGCAAGGGCTGGAAGCTCGTACCTTAGCATTGACATCTGGGAAAAGTTTGGGCCAATAATAACCAGCCCTCAGGATTTTATATGTCATAGCTCTCCAGGCATGGTGTCCTCCACATACTCCTTCGTGAAATTGAATTATAACTTTTTCTATTTCCGACTCGACCAGACAGACCAAGAGGAAGCCAAGAGGGTCTTTCCAATATAATCATTTTTTGAAAATACAGTATTTGATTACATGCAGCTTTAGCGTTCTAGATTTGGATGGAGACAAGTCACTTGGACATTTCAATGTTAGTAAGTATGCTACTATGTCCTTGTACCAATTTGATGACACAAATTTCTCTTCAATTCGGTTTTCAGTTATTTGGTCCTCAAGTTCATTCACGTCTACCCACTCTTCCTCCTCCTGAGAGTTGTTTATCCCAAGAGCTCTGAAATTGGATTCAGCTAAAAGTTTAGCTAAGCCTTGCCCCTTTACTAATTTTATTGGTTTAACCTCCAAGTCGAACTTTTGAATTTTGGCAAGCCATCTTCCTCTTTTGCCATCACTGTCTGCTTGAACCAAAATATCTTTTACGGAGCTAGTGTGTACATATGCAATCACCTTAGAATGTAAAACATAAGTTCTGAAAGCTTTTAACGCTTTTACCATAGCATATGCTTGTTTTTCCATTATATTATATTTGAGTTCGGCATCTCGGAGACTTTTGCTAAAGAAGGCTATCAGTTGCTTGAAACCTTCTTCATTCTTCTGAAGGAGTACGACAGCGAGTGTATGTTCAGAGGCAAATGAAAAAATAAGAAAATCCTTGAGATAATCGGGGCTCGCTAGTATCGACGCCTCACTTATAACCTTCTTGATATGGGCAAAGGATGCTTTATCTTCTGCTGTCCATTTCACTTCGTTGTTTTTCCTAAGCATATCTGTAATCAATTTCACGATTTCAGCGAAGTTAGGAATAAATCTTCTCAAAAAATTTATTTTTCCTAAGAATGACTGAATTTCTTTCACATTCCTAGGAATAATCTATAGCTTCAACTCTTTTAGGGTCAATTCTAATTCCATCACGAGATACGATGTGACCCAACAGCTTTCCTTCTTGCATAGCGAAGTGAGACTTCTTAGGATTTAAGGATAGACTAAACCTGCGACATTTCTCAAATGTCCGTTTGCGATGACTCAGATGATCTTCATCCGATTTAGAAAAAATAGTAAGGTCATCCAAATAGATAACTACAAATTTGTCCTGTTCGCCAACAAAAGAAAAATGCATTGCATGTTGAAAAGTATCACCTACATTCATCAATCCAAACGACATTTTATCGTACATAAATGTGCCCCAAGGAGTGGTAAAGGCGGTTTTTTCTTTATTGTGATCACTGATGGCAATTTGATTGTAACCTGGAAATCCATCAATCATTGACATCCTATTATCTCCTACTACTTTTTCTAGAACATGGTCCATTTTAGGTAGGGGATAATTATCTTTGAGAGAGGATTTATTAAGATTTCTGAAATCGACACACAGTCTAATTTCCCCGTTTTTCTTCCTAAACGAGACTAGATTGGCTACCCAATCAGAATATCTCAGTGGTACAATTATCTTAGCATCAAGGAGTTTTTTGGCTTCTCTTTCGATAACAGGTAGTAAAATGGGGTTGATTTGTCGAAGTTTTTGTTTAAAAGGTTTGACACCAGGCTTCAGTGGTATCTTATGTTCGATCACAGAAGTGTCATATGTTTTCAGTTCTTCATACGGCCATGCAAAAACGTCTTTGTATTTTCTTAATAACTCCACGTATTTATTTTTATTTTCCGTTGATAGATATTTGGATAGTTTTACCATTCGGGGGTTTTATTTAGTTCCTATGTTACAATATTCAACCTCCTCTGGTTGGTATTGTAGGGTGGTTTTTGAAGGGATATCATCTTGATTAAATAGTCTTTCCAAGGGAATTAGACCCTTGGGAATCTGGTTGTTCTTGAGAATGAGCATTCGATGATTTGTGATTTTATCGTGAAACTCTTTAGAATCCTCCCCCTTCCTACATGATCCAAATGGGATCATTTTGATTTTCTTGATCATTATGCGTTTCTACAAATTCATCTAATGAGTCAAGAAACTTTCAAAGCTTCTCATCATCCTCAAAGACCTGCCAATGCTATATGTTATTGGGTATCGAAGGGCGATGTCTCATTTGTATGTGATACTTTAATTTAAAAGCAGTTGGGGGTGTGAAAGTTGATGCTTCTTTGGCTAAAGCATCAACTTGTTGATTTTTAGACCTTGGGATGAAATGAACATTCATAAAGGAGAAAAAGTTCTCGATTAAATCCCAGACACAATTCCTATAGGAACGCAATCTAGGATGTTTGGCTTGGTACTGCTGATTCACCTATTTTATAATTAACTCGGTGTCACCAAAGACTTCGAGTTTCTTTATTTTCATCCTCCTAGCAGCTTCTAATCCTAGCACTAAAGCTTCATACTCGCATACATTGTTTGTACAATCCACATTCCACTGAATCCTATATGAAAAGGGGATTACAAATTTATCATTGGGAGCCACAAGGAGTGCTCCTGCTCCGGCTCCAAGGAAAGACGAGGCACCATCAAAATAAATTTTCCATACACCAGTGTTATATACATTTGTTTTTGTTTCTTCTTTTTCAGTTTTTTCTTCTATACAATTTTTGTCTATATCTACCTCAAAATCGTCATCAATAGATAATATACAATTTCCTAAGTCTTGGTCAGCAATATAAACTGGATGATTGTTTGGGTTGTGTGGATCACCTACAGTAAATTCCAACCTAGTCTCTCTGTAAAGACGCATGTATTGTCCTCCAAAAACTAGAATTGTAGCGTATGTCATATCCATTTGGAGAGATCCTCCAAGCTTGGCACCCCATGACCTAGATAATAGCATACCATACTTTGGAGGGATGTCAATGACCACTACATCCATAAGAATGCTTTTAGAAGGTATTTGAGCCAAACCTACCACTAGGTCTTTAATCATACCTTTGCATTTGAACTTCCTTGAATCAAAATAATATAAGTCACCATAGGGCCTTGTGATTTCAAGACCAAGTTTTTCCATAATTGCCTTTGGCATCACATTGTGGGAATCTCTTGAATACAACATACAGTTATGGAGAAGGTGGTCAAACAAGGTTAACATGATATAAAAGGGGGCCACAGTGTCTCTTGCACCTTCGAAGTGTGGACCCAAGACTATGTTGGGCTTGTCATCTTCTAAGTTGATGACATCGGCCTGGCTTTCGTCTTTCGAAAAGTTAATCATCTTGGCGATTTGTTTTCTGTATATGGGATTTTTAGCTAATTCAACAAGGGGAATAGGAATTTTGATTTTATTTATTTCGTTTTCCAAATTAAAATTTCCTAAGGCCTTGTCATTTTCTATATTCGGGGCCTCCATTCCTTTCTTTTTAGCTTTTCTTTGTGATGTGGACTTGTTTTCATTTACAGGAGCTTGTGTCTTCATAGGGAGAGTTTCTACTGGCTCTGACTGGACAGGTTGCGTATCAGCTGTGTTTTTTTTCGTAGGCTGTTTATTAACAACTTTTGGAGTCACCTCATCAGTTTTGCTTCTTGGCAAGATCTTTTTTGTCGAAATAGTTGGTAGACTTTTGTTCCTTGGTCTTAAATTATATTTTCCCTGTAGTTCGGCTATGATATCATCTGCGATATCTTGAAAGGTGAAATCTTCAGACATATTATTGCTAACATTATCTTTCGATGTAATTTCTTTATTTAAGGATCTTTCGTAATCTTGTCTCGATAAATAAGGTGAGTTATTATCATCGCCAAGATTATTAATATCTTCATCGATCTCTTCAAAATATCCTATATCTTCGTCTCCAATGAATTTTTCACTTTTGAAGGGTGTTGGAATTTTTTGGTCTTCATTTTTAATTATTTTCTATGGGCCCTGAGGATCATGATTTCTTCTAAAATCTTTCCTGGGGAAATTATCCCTTTTCGATTTCTCTAGTTCCATTTTTGAGATCTTGTTTGAAAGTTCTCTAATTACCCTAGCCATCTCATCTATTCTGTCTCCCAAGGATTTCCCCAATCCTGAAGGTCCACCTTGTTCTTTGAATTTCCTATTTTCTTTGTTTCCAGTTTCAGTTTTTGCTTTTAATTTCCCCATTGTTTAATAAAAGCGCTTTCAAGTTCTTCATAAGATCTTAAAGATCCAGCTGCTAAGGATCAGAACTAGGTCCTCACCTATCCTTCGAAAGTCTGAACAAGGAGTCTAGAATAGACATCTTTATGTTCTATTCCGAGGATGTCAACAAATTGGTCAAATTTTTTTATATGTTCTTGGGTAGTCAGATCCCCTTCCTTTGTAAATTTCAGAAGAATTTTCATATAATTTTCGGGGAGATCATGTAGAGGAACGGGAAGGACAAGGGGAGCATATCTAGCAACTACTTTAGTGAAGATTCCAGAAAGCGGTACTTGACCACCTGCTGGTCCTCTAGGGGCACCACCTCCAGCTCCAACACCTCCTTGTGCAGCCATGGTTAAATTTGAGGCTGAAGCTTAGAATGTGTGAGGAGAAGATTCTCGGAAATCTGGGGAGGAAACCTCAGGAAATGAGAACGTATCGTATGAGAGGGGAAGTGAAAGAGATCTTTCAAGAGTTTTCAAAATGTTTAACTACGTAAATTCAGGCTAACATATAGTATGTGTGGGTAAAAAGACTTGTCTAAGTGATTTTTGTGATTTTAAAATCTTTTCTGGATCGGAGACTGGCGAGGTCTGCTTGATATCCAGGTTTTTTTTGGTGTTCTTTTGGCTAATAGCCAGTTTATTTATTTATTGATATCCTTGTTCACTATCAAAGACAGAAAATGTCAATGTCGTTCTTCCCAGGGAAAATATTCGTTTCTTCGTTCCCCGACAACGGCGCCAAAAAGATGTTGTTCCTGAGTTTATACTTTAAGGCTGTAAAGTATACTGTCAAGGCATCCGTAAATGTTAAAAATAATAACTTGAGGATAAGAATTGAAAAGGAAGGGTGAAGCATAATCAATTTCTCAACTGTCTCTTTCTAGCTTCCTGCTGTTCTTGGATGCTAATATCTCTCTCAATAGCAGTCCATGAATGTTCTAATTCGACCTAATTAATTGTTGTTTGTAGGATGGTATGAAATAGGTTCAGAGTGATACTGGTTTGATCTTGAAGGCCAAGTTCAATGTTGGGTTGTCTGCTATTTAGGATATTCATGGAGAATAAGATTTTATTTAATTGTGAAAGAATTTAATCAAATGTCACTTCAAACTTTTAAGAGATGAGAATAGGAAAAATAATTTTGAAATTCAAAACATTAACATAAATACATTCGAGGTCGTTTCCTGGATTTGCAACAATTTGAGAATTATAAAATAACAAAGAAGTACTACAGAAAAATATGAGGATTTAGTAAAGAAAGAATCTCATATTGTAACATGTAATAGAGAAGGAAAACGAGACTTCTAATGAAAAGTTAAGTATTAAGGTTCAAAAGATTCACAGGTCTTAAAATCACTGATAGCAATTTCAGAGGAAAAGTTGTAAATAATTTGATATCCAAGTCAATCTAAACTATAAAAGATGTTTGCAGATAACTTCAAATTGATTATTCATTAGAAAAACATTGAATGAAAAAACATAATAAAGTATAGTAGACAGGGTTGAAAAACACATAGCTATAAATTGGCAGGATTCAGAATCTCGTTTGTATCATATATTATGATGGATTGGAAAACTGTTAATACAATCGGCTCTGTCCAAAACTCAAAAGCCTTTTCTCAGTCTTTTGAAAATATATTTATACATCTTCATCAAAAAATTTATCGTTGGTGACTAAACAACTTCCTAAGATTACGGTTACATATATGAATAATGTCAACCGTTTACATTTCCTTTCTAATTTCTAATGATGAAAATATTCCAAAAAAATACTTTTATGTTAATGTTGATGAACTTCCTTTTTCCACCTCAAGATAGTGAACACACTTTCCCAAAAATTTTACAAAAACTCTGGGAGCATCTGGTATCTCTTTTGTTTCAAACATGAAAAATCTTTTCTGTAAATCAGGCAAATGATCTTCTATCATCTTTCCTGTGAACTTAATAGTTTGCAAATTTAAGTTCGGTGTTACCATCCATTTGTCAATTTTTGTAATATTGATTAATTTAATTTTTGAGATCTCTATCTTCATTTCCTCCATCTCTTCTTTGAACCTTAGTTGGTGCTTGGCAATATTAATCTCACCTAATAATCCGGGACAGTCATTTTTTCCGATATTCAATGAAGTCCTTTCTAAGAGATAAAAAATTCCTTGGCAATCATCATTGACATCTCTGGTTATTCTTTTATATTCGGCCAGGTCTGCTTCCCACACTTTAAGTATTACGTCTCCTTTAACCCGTTCTGAAATGGATAATTTCTAAATCCTTCCGACTTCTTCCTTTGTTGAGAGGGCTACTGCCTTTTGGAAAGTCATTCTTGCCGCTTTCGCTTCCCTTTCCTTCTGGAAAACATTCTCCAAGGATTTATTTGTTTCTTGAAAGTAATTATGGACTACTTCCAGATTCAAAAGCACTTTCTGTTGTTCTTCTTCTATTTTCAAATGTATTCCCAATGCTTGTGTCTTGAAAATTTCAAGTTCTACTACTTGATTAGTAATAGAACTAATTTTATCTTGTAACTGTTTATTTTCTTCTCCCTGCTTTTGGACCTGTGCCTGTGTGAACTGTATTATTTGTTTTGCCTCTTCTAAGTCTATTTTCAGTTTTTGAATTTCTTGAATATCTTTTAGTCTAGCTTGTTCTATATCCTTTTGTATTCTCCAACTGATATTTCTCTCAGTTTCTTTCAATTTTTCCTGTAGCTAAACTATTGTTTGGTCTTTTTGTTCGAGTATGGTTGTTAAAATGCCAACAGAATATATATTTGCCGATGCTATAGCACCCATCGTACCTGCTAACTCTGTAGAAAATTCTCCATCTTTAAGCTTCTTTCCATCTATAATGACCCTATGTTTTTTAATCACCCCCTCTCTTCTTGGATGGATTTCCTATTTCAGGATTGCTCTTCTCTTTTTACTAAAAAAGTAATCTGATAGAGGGATTTCATCCCTTGAAATTAGCTCTAGATCATTGACATACATAGCTCCTTCATGGGGCCTTCCATAAGTTGACTACAATGGGGTTAAGGAAGTGATGGAACTATCGAGCTCTGTTGGTGTTGTTCCTCCTGTCTTTTCTGGAACATCCTTAGGGATTTCTGGGGTTGTTTCCATCTCTTTTCCCTTCTCTGTCTCTAATTATTTTGTTTGGGAACCCTTTGTGTCTTGGGAAGGTATCTCAGTATCCTTCATCTTGCCTTTAGTATTTTATTTGTCCTGTGTATTTGTTTCAAACCTTGGAGGAGGCCCTTCCTGTTTTGGAGGTGGGGTCGAAACTTCACCCTGCAAACACTTGGGTAGGCAACTTTGCCTATGGCTCTGGAATGATGCGAATCCGATCTGCAAGTTAGGTGACATGGCCTGTACTCTGTTCAATACTTCTTCATAGGATTTAACATCCTTAAATACATGATCATAGATAGATGTTTCATGTTCATAAGCCTTTAGATTACAATGTATAAAATGGCTACTTATTACTTGGTAGGGGTCATACTTTCTGTGCTCAATATCTACTAATTTAACTTCTTCTAATGATTCAGCCTCTACCTTAGAATGGCCTAGATTTAATAAAGAAAATTCCCCAATATGTACAGGGAAAGTTGGCCATGACTTCTTCTGAGCTGCTTTTAGTTCTATTCCAACACTGCCCTTTACTATCTGATGGGTTATCTCCCTGCACACCAATATGTCTGGTAGGAATTTAGGGAGTGCATGAGGGGGAATGGAACAACCATAAACCCTAATGTAGGAAAAATTCTCCTCAATAAACCAGTCGACAATTGTTTTAATATTTTCTGTGATTGCATCAGAAATGTGAGGGGGTTCACATCCAAAAAATATTTTATGCATTAGAATTATAATAAAATGACAAACCTCATAAAATGCATCCTTAGCATTTTCTTCCCAAAGGGTTGAGTGATATTTATGAATGGGTTCTGGACAAGATATGTTCCAACTCGAATTCATTAAAGGTAAAAGAGTCACATAACAGATTGCATCCATAATGTATGCTGACATGTAAAAGGCTGCTGGTTGTCCCTTTGATTTTGCTGCTTTGTAGTTTAAGATTTCCTATGTTAGGTTATCTGACAAAATCTTATGCCAGTTAAAAGCATTCCCTTCTGATGCTTCTTCTAAGAAGGGCACCCAATCTGCATGAAAATGGCAGGGATCTTTTCTCCCTAAAATTCTACATAACATAATAGCTACATATACCATGTATTCATTCAAGGATGTTCTAGCATAAATCCCATGGGTATCAGCTCTAAAATTTGCTGGACACCTCGCCCATTCTCTAATCATATTAGGATAACCTCAATGCATTCTTTCCTCTGAAACTCTGCCAAAAATTCGGCATTAAAAGTATGTTTAGGATTTGGCGAGAGTTTATACATTAGTTGTATGTGTTCTGGCCTGAATGAGCTGACAATAACTCCTTGATCATTTAATATTCTCCTCGTCGGGATATCAACCTTTTCTAGGGCCCATCTGATCATATCATTGTATGCCACGAGCCGCGGGCACGCAATGATCTTATGAAGCTTTGACTCAGCTATGTCCCGACAATGATTCTCAAAATCAGGATGAGCATTCTTGAGTTCATATTCCATCAATTCGAAGATTTGAGTCCAAGATTTAATGGAGTCTATAGCATGTGGTGTGGTGTCAGAGATGATATCTCCTTCTTGTGCATCTTCATTCTTCTTCGGTGCCTTTTTTGGTGCCATGACTTTGCGTTTAATTGAAAACCTGTCACAGAAAATGGATGAATGAGCTCAACTAAGTGTTTCATGCATTTGATAAAATGAAAACACAGAGTTTTAGATGTTCACTTTGAATACATTTAAAAGTGACGAGATTGACACAATTGTCAAGAATTCAAGGCATTTAATGTGGAAGATATATTTCTGAGATACACATTTAATGTTCGTATTTAGGCGCCTTCGGGTCTTTAAAGAAAATTCAAGATACTTTACTTAATCGGAAAGCGAAACATGAACGAACACTTAAAAAGAATGATTATCATTAATCCTGTTTTGGAAAAAAGGTTAATTAGTGATAATCATAGATTAAAGCTGAAAACTTTATTTTTCAGGATTTCAGAAATCATGATGTCGAGAAGTATGTCGTTGATGAAATCCGATTTATGAAATTGCGAAATCACGACGTGTTAATTAAGATTTAAAATGTTTTTAGCAAAGTAATTAATTGAGATTAAACATTTTCGAGATTTCGGGGATCATGATGTCGATAAGTATGTTATCGATGAAATCTGATCTCCGAAATCGCGAAATCGTGACGTTTTTTTTAAAGACAGGACTTAAACTCATCTTAATTAACTAAGTAATCACGATTAAGGCCAAAACATAGTTAGTTTGATTTAACACGAACTATGGATCGGGGTTTCGTGCTTCGGGATTTCGGGAATCATGATGACAAGAGATGTGGTCTCACTTAACCGCAAATCCTGAAATGTGACATGATTATCTTAACCCTTAACCTTTCATATTAGAGAATTAATTAATCCGTGTTTTAACTAAGACTTCAACGTTTTGGGAAATCCGGGATCGGGATTTCATGATTCGATTTGCATAGAAAAAAATTGTTTGTAGAAAACCCCGAATCCCAAAAATTCTTTAAGCTTAACCTTAAATCCGTTAGTTTTATAACTTATCATAATTTAAAAAATTTCAAAGAAAAGGCGTCAGGATTCTTATAATTCTTTTAACCTTTTTTTCCTTTTATTATCCAAATAATTAAATTCTTTGAAAAAGGTGCAGTGTGTTTGGGATTGATAACGAAACTCGTGTTTTGTGAAAAGCCGAAAACCGAAAAAGGAAAATTTAGGCCTTAGGGATAAAAAAAATTAAGAACTGTTTCAACAAATGACACAAAATAAGTAATAGATTTAGGATAGAGTAAAACATGAATATGATTTGAAACTGACACATGGAAGGCCGGCATAGTAGGAATTGACAACTGCAGATGGTCAACTCAAGAGAGGGATTATTCAAACTTATCTTGAACATATGGATGACACGATGACAGTCTTGGTAGCATTGACTCAAATAAGACACAATATATAAACCTGCAAAAAGTTAGACGAGAGACAAATGGATTTTCCAACCCAAATTCAAATGATGAAATAGGGGTTGTCATGTTCAAGAGCGACTCTTCACTGCCACTAACATGGATATAGACACATTTCTTTCCCAAATTTTTCCCCACCATTTCTGGCGAGTACCTATTTATTTTTACACAAGCTTGAGGAGGATAACATATGCTTCTAATGTAAGCTCATCCTTCGGACGAGTCCCTTGGAGTATTTTTAATGAACCCTAAGAAGGAGTGGTTCAGTTCCATGTGGGTCTTTCGATGTTTGTTTAACAAGTCAAAAGATAGAAAAATCGGGGGTTTTTCATGTTTATAGAGTCTGAAAAACACTTAAAGAGAACTCTCTCAGTTCCTTCTTCGTAAAATAGTTCGATAGGACAGAAAAAGTGATAAACTATCACCCATCAAATGTTTTATTCAAATACTTTTATGAGAATGAACAGAACAACACTGCTCAACAATCTTTTTGTTTCTATGGAGTATGAAAAGATCTTAAATGATACTCCATGTGTGTCTCTTTTCGTGTTACCAAGATGAGTACAAAAGGATGACAAAAGTATACTTGGTTGCACTCTCATAAATTTTCGAGCACGAGAACGAACGAAGAGTGAACTCGAGGTTTTACTAAAAATCCTAAAAAGCATCGATATGCGTAATGAAGAGAAAACAAATTACAGAACAAACATCCATACTCCATTAATTAGGACCCTAGACTTCTTCCTGTAAGAATCAAGACACTCACGAGGCTATTAGACTTGAGGGTTTATAACAAAATACATTTATATAATATAAAATATTATGAAAAAAGGTAAAAAGTGAAATAAATAAGAGTAAGAACTCCTTTTACCATTTCATTTGCATTTGGTCAAGAACTTGTCTAAAACCCCCTTTCTTACCCCTTACTTTGGCTGTCAATTGCGAGGAGAACAGGCGACTATTCGACAAATGGTCTCCATCAAGACGGTAAGATCTTCATCGTCTTCCTTTTGAATGGATTTAAATTCATTTTTAGTGGTTAAAAGATGTTTTTTGGGTGAGTTTTTGGGCCAATAGGCATGCATTGGGACTGCCGTAGGTGACTAGTATTGGGCCCTACAAAAATCAAATATTTCCGCAGGCGCCCAATGACTCCCTTGCGAAAATACTGCATTGTAATTGAAGCCTAGTTGCAGCGGCCGAAAACCCAAAAATAATTGCATTCGTTGGACCAAAAAGAATTCAAAAATTGATGATTAAAGTTGCTAACTATCTTCTCTCATCTCCACACAGGTGTTTGATTGGAAAAATGTTGGATTGGAGAGAACGAGAGAGCATGAGGATGATGACTTCATGTATTTGAATGATCTGAGCACCGTCAATGCCCTTCGACAGTGTGGCTTGTTAAAATTATTCAAAATCTAGGGCATGAGAGCCCAACTGAGACTATTAGAGTACTTGGTCCATATGTGGAACATGGACCAACAAGTGTTTTATGTGGGTATCCATGTTCTTTCCTTGGACATTGAAGATATTTACTTTTTGATGGGGTTATCCCGTCGTGGGGCACATGTGACCCTAATAGGGGGTTGAGGTGGTGGCTTTCCGATGAGTGAGTACATCCATCGACACTACGAACCTAAGGTGGAGAGGCGTAAAGGTAAAGTGGCCATCATTGGAGTTCATGATCTGGCTCTCAGAACCATTCTCTTTACTATTTCATGGATGGAGGGAAGTGCTTCACCACACATGGCCCTCCAGAGTTATTTTCAATACGCTATTGAATGCATAGAACCTTGAGTGTTCAATTGGTGTGACGGTGTGCTCCACAGTATGAAGATACAACTTACTAAAAGCAAGAATGTAGACCTAAATAATTTTGGGTATGGGTCCCTCATTTGCGACTGCAGGTAGAGTGGGGAATACTAGCCCCACGAGACCCAAGAATGAAACGATGGTGTGACCTTATGGCATGACATGTAGCGAGCTCCATTGTCAAGTACAATGATGCATTTTTTGATAGGTTAAGGCCCCGAATTTTGATGATTGATGATTATGCGTATGCTGGCTTGGACTTTCAGGGCGATCCCGACTTGGTTCTTCCTAAGGGATTTTAGTGGGGAAATCTAGGCAAGAAAGACATTTTGTTCTTTATAGTGTTTTTGTGGATTTTTAGGATATAAGATGTTTTTTGTGTTTTCGATAGAAAGAATAATCAATAAATATTTGACCATGCATATGTAGGGCCATACTAGCCTCTGGGAACATCTTTGATCCAGAGACGAGGAGAGGCAAGTGTAGTATCAGGGTGGGATGCTGGAGACTATGATGCAATGGAGAAGAACCTAGAGGGTCTGACATCAAGCATTCTCGACATCTCGATCGAGGATATCCTGAGGCGTTATCAACGCCATACTGTAGGCGTGTCTGGCTCACTTAGTCGGTTACTTCGTAGGGTGGCATGGGTAGTAGTATGCTATCATGAGCAACATCCATGATGCTATTTTGTAGAGTCCATGGGCTTAATATTTTGATATTTTGGTCCTTGGATGGAAAACAGTTTTGTAAATTTTTTTATCGTTATATATATATATATATATATATATACGTGAGACTTCTACCGACTTACTCTGCTACTATATACAATGTGTAATGTGTGATTGGATTTATAAATGTCTCAAATGTCTATCTAACACATAATTAACTATAACATCAGTTAATGTATTTAGACATCTAGGAATGTGTTGATATTCAATATAATCAAAATAACGTTCCAGGAGGCGAATTCGTAGATATACCCATAACAAAGTAGGACTTTGGATAGTATAGACATTATTTAACTGGAGCACTAATAGCTGCAAATCAAGTTGTACAACGAAGTGGCGAATCCCAGGTGAAATAGAATCGATTAATAATTCGATGATTGTGCTATATTCTGCGATATTATTGGTTGCATGACCAAGGAAAACACCTTGTAGACTGATAAGTTAGGTTGTAGGTGCATAGATTTCCCAAGCAATAGAAGCTAGGTTCTGAGTACTATGGCTAGCACCATCGGCGAAGCCAATATAGGGTAGTGAAGACATCGACATCTGGAAACCAAGCACAATGCAAGGTAAGTAGTTAGAGGTGGAAACCAAATAACGAAAAGCACAAAAAGTAACACAAAAGAGTATGGTACAGTAAAAGTACAAACACTCATGCAAAGATAGTCTAAGCATAATACTTCTTCAAGTAAAGCCCATTTCTGGGTTCACTTAAAGGAATTCCATCATAATCTACTAACTCGTAAGCTCCCTTCTCTAACACTCGTTTGATGATATATGGACCACGCCACATAGCTTCGAATTTTCTAGCTCCTAGTAGATCATGATCTTGTTACTAGAGGAGAACTAGATCTCCCTCAGAGAAAACATGTGGTTTGACATGTTTGTCATATTGAGATTTTACGTGTTTCTTCTGGGTTTCAATAACTAGGGTGGCATCACAAAGGGTCTCATCTAATTGCATAATATACAATAGACGTTCTTCTTTGGCAGAGATGTTTGGGAGAAGTTCGATGCCTAGCTTCAAAGATTGTATTTCACATTCAATTGGGATAACGACTTCAATGTCGTAGACTAGTTGAAAAGGGGTAAATCCCGTAACAGACTTCACAGATGTCCGATAGGCCCATAATGATGAAAAAAACATCATGTTCCAACTGGTCTTATGGATTCCTATTATCCGATGAAGCATGGTGATAAGGATTTTATTTATTGCTTCAACTTGGCCGTTGGCCTGTGGATAGTAGGGGGTTGAGTTTTCATGCTGAAGACCCAACTTGTCGGTAAGTTTAGACATCATAAAGTTTTGAAAATGGATACCGTGATTAGTAACGATAGCTTGTAGGATCCCAAATCGAGTAATAATGTGATTAAATATGAAAAGGGTTGCAGTTTTTCCAGTATTGTCGAATGTAGGCATCGCCTCGACCCATTTCATGAAATAATCCACGTCTATGATAATGTATCCATTCCCCCGACCGAGTGAGGGTTACATGTCATGAAATCGATACCCCATTTTGTGAAAGGTCGGATGGAAACTACAGGGTGTAAGGGAGTGGGATGTGATCTTATTTTATTATTGTACGTTTGGAAAGCATGGCATTTTTGGACGGCAGTAATACAATCCTTAAATAAAGAAGGCCAAACATACCTTGCTCGTAATATATTTTGGGTAGTAGCATACCCAAACATGTGACCACCACATTCTCTAGAATGGAAGTCATTCAAATCTTTCTCAGCCTCGTCATAGGTGAGACATCGTCGGAAAATGGAGTCAACCCCACGACTATAAAGAGTGTCACCGAGGATGATATATTGATGAGCTTGATATCGTATATGACGATGGTCAGCACTAGATAGATCGGGGTAGAAATTTTGAGTCTATAGATATATAATGATATCTCCATACCAAAGGTCATCGGAACTGATCAGAAAAAGAGATTCATTAGGCAAATAATATTCTTCTACGTTTTCTGACTCAGTGCAGGGAAGGTTACACATAAGTTCGAAAAGCACCAAATATTTCTTAGACTTAGCACATTCGAATTCTAAGTCAAAATCTTGGAGAATCACTATCCATTTAGAGTACTTGCCCCCTAGCAATTGGTGTGTAAGAATGTGTTGCATGGGGTTGCAATAAGAAATTACAATGGTCTTGCATAATAGGATGTAGTGACAGAAACGTTGGACAACTTGAACAGCTGCCAGGGCCAGTTTTTGAACATGTAAATATTTGGTTTAGGTGGTCGTGAGACTCCAACTCAAATAATATATGACATGTTCATCATGTGAATCATCTTCTTGGACTAGAACCATGGTGATGGTAGAGTCCTAAGAAACGAGATAAAGGAAGTAATCTCGACTATAATCGGGTGGGAAAAGTAATGGGGTACGAGTTAAAGTTAGTTTCAAAGCTTCGAAAGATTTGTTGGCAGTAGAATCCCATACAAACTCAGAACCTTTCTTTAGCAGTCGAGTAAATCTGAGCATTAATTGAGCGTATTTTGGGATGAAATGATGTAAAAAGTTTTCCTTCCCTTGCAAACTTTGAAGTTGGCAAAGTGAAGAAGGAGGAGGGATATTGAGGATTGCCTCGACCTTCAAAGGATAGACCCTGATCCCCTGGCATGAAACGATAAAACCTAGAATTCGGTTAGACTCCACACAGAAAACACATTTGTGTGGGTTTAAGAGAATACAATAGAACCGACAACGAAGGAAAATGGCTCAGAGGTGTGCCAGATGGTCACTACTATGCATGGAATGCACCGGTAGTTCATCTAGATATGGCTGTACAATGTGTTTGATATCATGAAAAACATAATACATGGCATGTTGAAAAGTTTCACTGATGTTCTTTAAACCAAAGGGTAGTTTTCGGTCGGCAAAGGTGCCCCAAAGACAAATAAAAGCGATTTTGTGTTGATCCGCGAGAAAGATGTTGATTTGATTATAGTCGGAGAAACCATCCATTAAAGAGAATATTTCACTCCAGACGCAATCGTCGATGATCTAGTTAATGAAGGGGGTGGGGAGGTTGTCCTTAGGACAAGCTTGATTGATATCCCTATAATCGATGCAGAAACGAATCATACCTTGTTTCTTGTTAACCAAAACAAGATTGGATACCCAATTAGTTAAAGCCACAGGATAAATAAAGCCAACTTTAAGAAGTTTTTCGACTTCAATCTTAATAGTAGATGCTTTATGGGGGTGGACTGGATGAAGTCTCTACCAGATGGGTTTAGCACCTGGGTATGTCTTAATTTCGTGTACAACAATATCAGGTTCAAAACCCGTCATTTCTTCATAGCTCCAAGCGAAGATGCCACAAAACTCTTGAAAATGTGATTTATATGCGACAACCTCGTCAGTGGAGCACAAAGCTCCGATGTGAACATTTTCAACAACTCCAGGTTTAATGTCTATTTGGAGGGGGATGGTGGGAGAAATATTACTTAAGTTCCCTTCATATAACACATCTTGTGATGACTCGAGAATAGAGGAAATGACAACAACGATCGACGGAGTCGAGATCCGTTGGTAACTCTCGATGGTGTGTTGTTCAAGGAAGAGAATGGAATGATGATGTCCATCATCCTAAGGGATGTCTTCCATCGACATAACCGACATAATCATCTCATCCGTGGGAAAAATAATGTGGAACGGGTTAGGAGACGATTCACTGAGAGAGAGGGTAGAAAGGGTTATCAATTGAATGTCTTGATAGGTGGATTCAACCGGACTTAAAGGAATTTGGTTGCTGTAGCGAGTATAATCACCAGGTTCAGGTATTACCCATGGGTCAGAAGATGTGTGAGTGTTGTGAATGGAGGTGGAAATCATATTGATCGAGGAAAACAAAGGGGGTGGAACATCGGGAGGTGGGATCGGGAACGTACCCATCAAAGTTGAATCTTTAAGTAGGCCCACACCAATGTTCTCATACCCAGGCGGTGTCTTCGAGATAAAAGGTACGTTGCTAGTACGGGTGTCAGAGTTTAAAAAGGCTAGCTGGTCAATAGTAATGACCTTTCCTTGATGTGGAAAACGTATAAAACTAAAAAGGGTAGACACAACGGTGCGCATCGCATCAATCCATCTACGACCATGTAAGAGGTTATAATCGAGAGGTGCATCAAAGACCTCAACTTCAACATTGATCGATTTTCCTTCCAACGTAATAGACAACAAAGGAAGTACACCATAGGGCTTAAATCCAGAGCCATTGAAGGCTTTAAGAGTTTTATGTGATTCAGTAAGAGGAGGAGAGCCGATGGCTTTCAAACATGCAATAGACATTACACACGTGGAGGCACCCTCATCAATAACAGTCCTATAGATTTTCTTGTCGGAGACAACAACTTGTATTTGGAAAGCTAGTTGAGGGGGGAGTCTCAGAATGTGATCTTCGAGGTCAAACATTATCAAATTTGTATCCGTAGGATCAATTCCATTGATAAACTTTAATAGTGCCTTTTGTTGAGTAGGGAAACTTTGAAGGACTTCGAGAGCCGACATCGTAGAAGGTGCTTGCGCTAGATCTTCTACATGAATGTAGTTCTGAGAAGCATGTGCATGAGGGTTGAAGGTAGAATTTCTAACAACACCCTTTTGGGGAGGGAGAAGAAATGTATCGAGACTCGGTCATTCGAGATGAAGAGGAACATTGGGAGGTGAAATTGAAGGAGGTTGTTGAACCAATGAAGGTGGTATATCATCAACCTTCTCTTTTGAGGAAGAGTAATCTTTGGCCCTTGTGGTCAGTATAACATCATTTTTTCTAGAATCACCAGTACACATAAGGACATAGGAAGTAGTGGAGGGAGAGGGTTGGTCGTGAATGACGAATTGGGCTTGCTATTGAGAAGGGAAATGTTGAGACAAAACGACAGGTGTGGGATGTTTCGCGATCCCTTGGAGGAACTTAGTGACCTCGGCCCGTCTTGGAAAATATTTCGTATAGTGATCATCACCACAGATAAGGCAAGGGTATCGGGGTTTGTGCTTATCCTTATCATCAGCAGGTTGAGTTTTTGTCTTCTCAGATTGCGGGTTATTTTTATCCTCCTTATTATTACCTTTCCCTTTTTTAGATTTATTCTTTTCGAAAGAGGTAGATTGAATAGAGTTAACCTCAGAGGTTTTGCTGGAAGGAGGAGTACGAGACATAGAATTTTGAACATTAGAAGCATTAGACTTGGGGTTGTTGGGAGAGGCTTGCGTAGTTTGAGGTTGAGCATTTAAAGTGCCAATGACACCATCAGCCACATGAGAAGCAGTAGGGGTAGTCAAGGTAGCGATAGTAGAAGGGCGAGGTGCATCAGGGAGTAAGTCGTAAAGAGTACCCATTTGTGAATAAATGAGGTCAAGGTATTGAGCGCTACTGATAGCCTGTTCTTCGGTGACAACTCCACCCATGCAAATATCACGAGAGATCTCATTCACGAATGATTTCGTGAACCAATCTACCAATAACTGATTGATAAGATCGAGTTTGATCAAACGTCTTCTTCGTCTCGACTCATGAATGTGATCAGAGATGTGAGTGGCCTTAGTTGGCTTGAAGGAACTCAGGATATCGGTTCGTGTTTCATAAAAAATTGATAATTGGTAGTGTGTAAGGAAAGCCATGTCTAGGGTATTAAAGTCAATGAAGAAACCTCATGGTAGTTATATATACCACTTTGTAGCCGAACTCCTGAGAGTTCGTTGGAAGAGTCATAACCGAATGGAATCATCCATCAAAGAGTTGGATGAACACCAAAGGTGGAAAGTCATGACATGGTTTTTCAGATCCTCTCCCGGTTTACCGTCAAATTTTGGAATGTTAGATGGTAATTTGGTCGGTATAACGGGCCAGTGAGGAGAATGTAGGATAGGATCATTCAATATTATAGAAAAACCAGGTAGATCCAAAGTGGATAAAAAGGGTAATTGTCTATTCATAGGAGGATACTGGTGACTTTGGGGAGGGAGTCCCATCGGTATACCAGTAGGACCATAAGTTGTTTGCATGTGAGGTGAAGGTCCTAACAGATTCAGACATGTGTGCGGAGGCATGTAGCCCATAGGGTTGTACTAATTGGGGATGTTCCCTTGGGGAGGGACACTAGGTTGAACGTTCATACCCCAAGTGGGATTGGAAGAAACAAGGTATGATTGGCTCGAACTAGGGGGTATAAAAGAGCTAACTTGAGGTTGTTTCCCCCCAGATGATTGTGGATTTTCTTGAATAAGAAGATTCCAATACTGGGCTAGTGATCCAGGGATGTTCTGTCCATATTGTGGATTATATCCTCCAAGTGGGGGTTGTCCTCCAGGTGAGGATGATTCCCCAATTTGGGTTTGACTTCCAAATTGAGTTTTCCCCCCTGGGTTATACTGTCCCCCAATAGGAATTTGATAACTAGAAGTGAATAAAAGAGTATAACTTCCAAAGGTGGTAGAGCCACTGGGTCCGAATCCTCCTATAAAGGTGGATAAGACCCTCTAGAGAGGAATTGGAATGGTGTCAGAATGGAACCGAAAACAACATTATACCCAGGAGGAGTAAAGACTCTAGAAGCTCCAGATGGAACTTGGGTAGGAATGGGGATAGAAGCATTCAAATCATTATACCCAAGAGGGAGTGACAAGATTTGTCTAGACGAAAGCGGTTTGCCAATAGGAGGTTGGCTAGCTACCGTATTCATGGTGGGAATAATCGTAGTGTTTAGGACCATTGTGGAATGGGCTTGCTGAAGAGGGATAGTTGAGCTAGTACCAGCTGACAGTGTATCTGAACCAGCAAAGAAATAACAAGTTGTACTGTTAAAGTGATCTAAAGGTATTGTAAATGTAGTAGATGTCTCGGCTGGTTCAGAAACGACAGGTATATCAACTTCTTCCTCTGAGTTGGGAGGGTTTCGCCTATAATTCATAGTTTGAGATATGTCAGTGGTCCAAAATGGATCCTCATTTTCAAGGCCAGAAAGGATTCCAGTTGGTATTCCATAAGTGTCAAAAACAAGTTCTCCAGATGAGTTCAGTCGGAGAATATGTCTCTCGTATCTAGGAGGTAAGCGAAAAGCGTCGAAAGAATCCGAAATGATTCAAAATTTTTATAAAGAATCAGTTCTTTTTGCTTGTGAAGGTATGTGGTCCTGGATATCACTTTGTTGAGGAGAGTTCTATAGTGGATTAGGAATAAAGGGATGAGAAACTTCTGGATCTTTTAGAGGTAGTCCTTGCATCCTATGCGAACGACTTGGAGGGTCAATGCTAGTCGAACTGAAAATTTTACAAAACAAATCTATGACCAACTATATAAACAAACAACACTTGCTAGTAGAATCTGGGAATCAAAACCAAGCAAACAAAACCTTCCAAAGTCACTAGTTGGTGATGAAATCCAACGTCACGAAGTCAAGATAAGAAGGGGTTGGGCTAGGGTGTAAAAGTTACATTGATGACCTTCTTAACAGACTTACACCTTGGTGCAAGCTCCCACACATAATCGTGGGTATACCCTCCAAGGAGCCTGAGTGAGTCTGGCCAACGTCGATTCCAGGTAGCGTGAAGACTTGCCCCTCCACAGTCACCTCATGTAAAACCCTAAGAAGATAGGAAACTAAGGCTACCAAAAACAACAATGATTCCTTGGGAGACAGTCCGATCCATGCACAAGGGCAGGGTATCTAGCCCGAAATCAAATTGATAGGCTTCCACTCATCATTTTGGGTATACCTTCAAGCGACTCCCAAAATACATGAAATCTCTACACCGAGATCAACAAAGCAGGGTGAGTAACTCTGCCAATCTCAATGCGACCTCAGGTTTGAAACTTGTGTGAGAAGGGCTTCCCAGGAAAAAATGTTGCAAATGGAATTTAATACTCCCTATCAAAAGATGATATTGTGTGTTTTTCACTTTGGAGAGTGTGTCTCACCATCTATCCCAAATCTCTAGTCTAGATAATGTCGATGTAAAAGAGCCCTAGAAAAAATTACTAATTAAGTTTTAGATTTTTGCAATATTTTTAAAGGCTGTTGTTACTCAAGAGGGAGACAAGAATGAAACCAATGTTGTGTAATACCTTTAACCAACAATATGCAAATAGAAATGAATGATGCAAATTTCTGTTCAATGAATTATATCTACAACAGGGAGAAAGTGTTTCCAGAATGATGTAAGCTACGAAATATACTTTCTTTTTTTCAAATGAACACAATTTCAAACAACCAATAAACAATGAAGTTCTTCAATGTTCTCTTATCTTAAATGAAATAAATTTTCTTATGTATGATTATTCAAAAGAACGGATAACTTCAAATTCTTCCGTTCTAAGACCAGACCAAAGGAATGACAGAGAAAGGACAAGTAATCCAAGAAAATCTATTCCTTCAACAAACATCCAAATCAAACTTTCAATGAAGATAAAAGAAAAAAATGGCAAGGAAGTATTTCTCCAAATGTAAATGAAGAAATAACCTCAATCACCAAGCAATCCAAAACTTCAAATCCAATCCAAGACTTTTGATTGAACAAGCACTCAAAGATTATACCCTTGTTGTTAAAAATAAAAAATGAAAGCTGGAAAATGGCTAAGAGAGGTGTTCGATCTCCAAAAACCAATCAACAACGTGTTAAGCATGAGAAAACAGTTAAATACTGGCTAAAAACATTCTCCCTAGCTGAGTAAAGAAAAAATAGGGCATCAACAGAGGCCAAAACCCCACTCAAAAATTTCACAGACGCCACTGCAGGTTAAAAGAACATTACAGTGCGAAAATCTCTAGTTTTCATAGGCTAGAAATAGACAGGGTGTGGAAAGTACGCACTAAAGAAAATATCTAGGGTGCATAAATAAAAATTTCTGCAGGCTAGGTATAGGGTGCAGTGCGGAAACGTCTGAAAATCAAGAAATTTTGAGAAAAATGTAAAAAATATCAGTGAACTTTCAAACTTAGAGAGTCTAAATGGATATCCCACAGACTCAGAGAATGGATTTAGATAAAAAGAGTAGGCAAGAACAAATGGCCAAAAAAAAAACCGCAATCAAGTCGTATCCCCAGTGGAGTCGCTAATTTTGTTATAGGATAAATCAGTAAATGCAGACATAAACTAATCTTTCTAGATCCAGCTGGATCTAGAACAAAACAGGACATGACATGATGCTTTCCCTAAGTTAAAATCATTGATCTAAGTGTCAAATAAGGAATTGATGAGTTACCTTTGAGATCTCTTCCTTATATCTTTGTTTTTCCCGCTTTGCTCCAGTGCTCTTGTGAAACACGATCTGCAATGACACAAACCAACCAAAGTGAAAGAAACTATTATAGATTCAATGAAAACTTAAACATGTGATGAAGGAGTCATGTAACAAAATGAGAATGATTTTATGGGAAAGAAACATGCCACTGTATTATATTGAATAAAAGTGGAAGATACAACTGAAATGCCTTGATGTCGCAAGTTCCCTTTTACTGGTCCTTCATTCCAACACACACATATACTTGTTTCGAGATTTGCATGAAGATGATCTTCAAAAGCTTGATGATTGAATGCAGACCTCAAGAATCAACTGAAATAATATTCTTCACACAATATCCATCCTATTCTTCCAGCAATCCTTTGCTCAACTTTGCTTGACTATGCTTAACCTTTTCCATGAGAAGTCCATTATTATATAGGAGAAGATGAAGTGGTTAAAAGGATGAGGATGATCCCATTAGATCATAGAAGTCAGTAAGATTGTAACCATACAGACGCCACCTCACATTCTAGAAGATTCCCCTTCTAGAAACTTCTTGAACCTCTTTCCTCTTTTGTCTTTCAAATGTCACCGCACCTTGCCTATATAGTAGCCTACGGAAATCTCCCAGGCTAGTTATAGAGCAGCCTACAAAAATCATGGATTTCTGCACTGTACACTATGGGTAGCCTACGACGTCCTTCTTAAATGTAGTCTTGTAGGGGAGGAAAGCAATCACTTTTCTCAGGAAAAAGATGATTTTGAGGGCCTGATTACATGCTTGTAAATTCATTATTAGAGTGACCAAAATAATGTGTAACATAGTTGGAGGCCGAAATACTACCTTGTTCCTTGAGATTTTGACCTTGTATGAGCTTCATCACCCCCCTATGCATATACAAGGAGGGATAAATCTAGATTATCGATCATTTCTCATTTATAGGGGATAGCTAGTCTCTCCCTCTACTCATTTATGGGGTGGTGATGAAGTAGTTGAAACCATCATGCCTTGATTTGTGACGTTTTTTCCGGGAGATTTGAATTGGTTAAGGGATTGGTTTGAGCTAGTTCCTATTCAAGGCAAGGTTAATCTTGTTGGTTCACCCAAATCCTCATTTGACCACATCCTCTCCTTAAAAATGTTCGATGGATGTGATGCCTCAAATACTATATAATTGATCCAGATGGATTTCAGTGGCCTCCCACCTATTCCAACTAACTCATTTTGGTAGTTTTCCAGTTTGGAAGTTTTTTCCTAGTTTTCGGGTCCCTAACTTCCGGGGATGTTTTGAGGCCCTAAACAACGTTTTTAGGTCTCACCATAGTTAGATTGTAGAATAGATCATATTTTGAAGGCAACATGTGTATTCCTCGGATAGACCTTTCCAATGGGCTATCGTGCGTCTAAAACGAAGATCGTATGCAAAAGTTAAGACCCCGAGAAGTTGATGTATTAAATTACCCCAACCCACAACAAAAGGGACATAGAAAAGATGGAAAACCTTGGGACAACCATTCCAAGAAGAAAGAAAAGAAGAACACCAAAAATACAAAGAAAGATATCGAGAAGTGGCGCAACTTCCATAATATCCCCTCTTAACACTGTTGATTGCCCCTCAAAGTAGTAACTGGTGGTTGAGGTGAAATCCTCTGAATCAGATGCAGGTTCCGACTTTGAGTTAGAACTAGAAAGGGGGAGATAGATCATTGATGCAAAACCTAGTTCTACCGTTGCTACCACCAAGCTCTAGCTTGGTGAACCAGATGAGCCATAGGAAGGCGAGCACCTTTTTCATTCACATATGTGGGTGAAGGGTACCTTGCTACACTTCATCATTGATAGCAGTAGCCAAAATAACCTCATATCATTAGAGGTTTTCAAGTGTCTTTCCCTACTGACACGCTGCACTCGCAACCCTACATGATTGGATGACTCTGCCAAGGGATCAATATCTGTATCAGCCAACAATGTCGCCTATCATATGGCATCAAGCCCTTCAAAGACGAGGTATTGTGTGATGTTTCTCCTCTCAAAGTTTGTAATGTTGTTTTGGGAAAAGCGTGTTTATTGAAACATCATGATGTATATGAGTATAGGCCTCGTAGTGTTATTATTACTTTGAACAAGAAATTGTACAAGATACCTGACGCAGTCCCACCTAGTGCTATCTCCTTGATATCTGCCAAGCAATGCAGGAAGGTCATCTTTCAAATGGGGAAGTTTGTCTTCTTCATGATTCACTCTCAGAATGAGTGAAATATAGCAGCCACATCAAGGGCCTCTGCAACCTACCTCTCTATTATCACTGAAAAATCATCCGCAACATTGCACAAAAATGGTTAAAGAAACACATAAATGCCAACAACAATTAGTCCACCTACAAAACCAAAATGCACTCAAAAGGAAAAAAACTATACAATTGGATCAAAAATTGAAAGGCACAAATTCACCAAAGGGAGTGTGCACACAGTGCATAGTATGCGTAGGCCAACATAGCCCTCAATGCGCACAATGCACAAAATGTGCAACTGTGTAAGAGAAAACCCATGCACTTCTAATAATGACACATTTATGGATCTTGTTGGCCCCTCAACCACTTCTGGTGCAACCCCCAACATGATTTGACACTCATATCTCAACGAAATCTAGCTTGGGGGTTGGTCAAGGTCTAGAAGATGCCCTAAAAGGACCCTTGTTCACACTATGAACCAATTACATTTTTCCATGGATGAATTCTATAAATAAGAGTCATGGGTGTGCTAAGAAAACAAGACCTTCATAGTATTGTTATGCTACAAGAATTCTTCCTTGCAAATCCTCTTTTCTGTTGGAATCCTTCAAGCACCATTGCAATAGGCCATTCCACTCACCTCTTGACGGAATAGGCATTTTTTTCCTTCACCATTTTCCATTTCTTCCATTGTATGAATATCTCTCAATTAGGAAACTCAAGATCCCTCCCAAGGAGGAAGAGGGGACTCATAAGTCCCTAAAATTTCTCTACGATATTTTTCCTACTAATCTATTGTTCCATTGGTAGCATTATGTTGGTCATTGTTCGATTTTCATGGTTCTAAGTTTCTCAAGATTTCTAACATTTATTTCTTATTTGTTTTAGTTGATTTCTTTGTTTACATATGTGTTTTACTTATATAACCCACTCACAAAACTTCTGTCTTGTCTAGTAGACTCACTTAGACATGCAAGTGTTGTTATTTTTCTCACCCAAGGGACAAAACCAACACAACAGATTGGAGACCATATTGGGGATCGGTATCAAATTCCTCTCTATTTGAGACTTCAGAGCACTTCATCTTGATTGTTTCAACTTGCAGGTACCAAAATCGGCCTAGCCCAACCAGCCAAAGTCAAAATTCACAGCTGAGGAAGGAGTATTTCACTTGGAAATTTCTCCCCCGATGCATGATAGGAAGTGCACAAATATTCCTTCCCACAGACGCGCACTCTACACACTGTCCGTGAAACATGCCTCTTTACATTGCGCACTCTGTGCATTCTACGCACCTGTCAAAATTGTAACCCACGCATAACTCCAATTTTTCAAATTGTAATGGTTTGAAGGCCCCTAGCCTTCGGATTTTTATTTTCATGCACTTTGTAAGGAAACTACACTCCACTTATAGTCCTTTCCCATATGAAAGGTTATCTAACATAAGCACTTAGGGGGTAAAAAGAACCAATATTCTCCTATTTTTCTTTGTTTCCACATGGATGGCTTATTTGGATTGTAAAATTTTAAGTTGAGGTTATTTCTTTCATACATAAATCACTTAAATTGGGACTAGACATTAACTTTGACCCTCAAGTATGCTCTTCCCTTGCACCCTAGTTTGATCTCAGGAATTAGAAAGGTGGTTAAAGGCACATTTCATCTCCCTTAACAAAAATATTTAGGAGAGGACAAAACACCCCTAGGGTTCGTCTTAGTTTGTTGAAATCATCTTAAAGTTTTGTAAGGGCCCATCATGCCCACATGTTGCAAACTTAGGATAGCTTCTTAAAAATTCTTTCGTAGTTTATATCAAAATATAGGTAAGTTTAAATATCAAAGTAACGGGCCCATACATGCCCACATGCTTGCAATCTAGGATAGTTTCAAATCTTTCTTAGTATAAAAAACATTTAGGGAGTTTAAAGGATTTGTAAAGGACCCATATCTCCACATTGCTAGTTCTTTAGGGCTTTAAATATTCCGCAAGGTTGTACCAAATACACATAGTAAGCTAGGTAAAGAATATTTGTGAGGACCACAGGAAGTCCACATGTTGCAATCTCACACTTAAGTTATTAAAATCTTGGCACACATTTTCACTTTCTTGCACACAAAGCCACTCCTCACACACGTAATTTCTCTTTTGAAATAGTGGAGGTTGAAGTAGGTTTTCTCCAAAGGAATTTCGGAATATAAAACTACTTCTTTGGAAATTATCCACACCCATTTAATTCAAATGATATTGGTCCACACCCCCAATCTCTCATCCCACCACATCTAAATTTTTCCTAAAAACACATGTTGGCACAGGGGCAGACCCAGGGTTCAATGCTTCAACAACGCACCAACAAAACCCTAACTACTAGCCCTTTCGACAACACCTGTGAAGTAGATGAAGTCTCACTCGAGGTAGAGGCAGGGGGGGTTGCAGGACTCAGGTGTCTACAACCTAGCTGGGACATATATCTATGATTGCAATACTTAATAGAGAACTTAGCCTATAATATTCATTAGTCTCTAACTCCTTTATTCACATCATAGGTTAAAACCCTAATTACAGATCAATGCAGTGACAACCAAGATCCAAGAATATCTAATCATTCATCACATAACATTAAAGTAGATCTAACATTCATTTAAATCATAAAGGACTAAGCATCAACTGGATCTATCATACATATAGATTAAGCAATTAATTACATAAAAAACATGAACACCATATCACAAAGCACATCGAAACATGATATATGTGTTTCATCCCAGTGTGGGACTATGTCCACCAATCTTTTTCTCTTCTTATTAGTCTCTTCCAATATTCTTAAATGCACCAAGCTACAATGCTAACTCCACATAGGACAAGAGATCTTTGTGCACCACGCTAGATCCTTGTTCCCCATGTTAAGTCCAAGCATATATCCTCTACACAGTCTGTGGAGAAAGCACTTACAAAACACTTTCACTTAGCTCTGCAAACCTTAACACATTCATGCACAAAGCCAATTAGCCATGCACTAAGCCAATCAATGACTAGTAACTTCTAGGTCTTCTTCTTACATCGTATAGCTACTTATTTATACATTACAAAAGTGGCCTAAACATGGGTAAGACCCATGGGACGACATCCCATACCCGTTACATAAACCCTAAAACCCAAAAATCCCACAAAAAGGGGCGAGATCCCACGATCTCTGCTTCTCCCGGGCGCTCCATCTTCGACCAGCTTGTCGAAATCCCACAAATGGTCAAACAAGGACAAGGTTCTCCAAAACTTGGTCGAGGGCCAATAGGCTCTCAAAACTCACCTATGAATCGTCTTGAGTCACTCTGATTTGGGAAATTATTATTCGAAGGCCTTGAGCTTGGCTCAAGCTGCCTCGACTTGTTGCTTCTCCAGAGCCTCTTGTTCTTCTATTAAACGCGCTATTCTCCTAGAAATGAAATCCATTGATTCTTTCTTTTTCTGTTCTATAGCTTCCTCTTCTTCTTTCCTTCGGATTTGATCTTTCTCAATCCAGGTCCTTCCTAACAAAAGTGCAAAAGGAGTGTTGTTCTCAACAAACTTAATCACCTCGAATTCGTCTTCCGTCGATGCTTCATGAACAACCATAGGTACATGAGTAATTCTTCCACATAGGGTTATCATATTTCCTTTAAACAATCCTATTCCTCCCAATGAAGGAATCACAATAGGCTTTCCTAAAATTTCCCAAGTACTTTCTATCATGATATTCACCTATGCTTCCTCATCCAAAACACAGTCGATGTCGAAGTCTCATATTCTTATTTCTATGCACTCCTTCTCTTTTAAGATCTTTGGTAAACTGATGTCTCTGTGATCAATGAGGGTTTATTTCATCTGCAATAGTATAGTCTCTGATTCTTTCCAGTGTTCTAGCATATCCTTAGTCTCTTGACCTTCTTCATGGTTTTCTTATCTCATATTCATCTTTTCAACTTTAGCGATAATTCTAGGACAATCCAAAACCTCATGACCAACAACTTTACAACAAAGACAAATAGGACCTATACCAGGGCATTCCTTAGCAAGATGTCCCACTCTTATGAAACTATAACAAAGAGTCAATCCTCTCTTTCTCTTAAACAATCACCAACCTTTCTTGTATGACGCATTGGGATCATAGTGATGAATCTGCAAAAATAATCTTTCTAGGATCCTGCATCCACTTGTTAGTCCAAAAATTCTTTCTATGCATAGGAATAACATATGTTTCATTATTTCTATCATATTTATTCATATCAAATCTTCTCTCTTCTAGTTGTGCCCTAGTTTTCAGACTAGGATAAAATCTATCAAACATACCTAGATCCATTCTTTCGAAGAAAAAATCTCCACTTGTCTTACCTTTATGAGAGCACAAAGCTTTAAGATCTTACCTCTTTTATTCAGATCTGATTCTCTTCTTAGCACATATCTTCACAAGTCAAGTAGAATATTGGGCACTACAACAACAGATCTACGCACAAATATTTCTCTTTTCTTCAGTTCCCAACAATCACAATTTTAGGTCCCGACAACATAACCATTTGTTGGAATAGGGGAAGAACTAGGGTTCAATGCTTCAACAATGCACCAAAAAAACCCTAACTCTCAGCCCTTTTGGCAACACCTGTGAATCAGATGAAGTCTCACTTGAGGTAGAGGCAAGGGGTTTGCAGGACTCAGGTGTCTGCAACCTAGCTAGGGCATGGATATGTGATCACAATACTTAACAAAGCACTTAGCCAATAATATTCATTAGTCTCTAACTCCTTTATTCACATCACAGGTTAAAACCCTAATTATAGATCAACGCAGTGACAAACAAGATCCAATCATATCTAGTCATTCAACATATAACATTAAAGTAGATCTAACATTCATTTACATCATAAAGCACTAAGCATCAACTGGATCTATCATACATATAGATTAAGAAATTAAGTACATAAACAACATGAACACCATATCACAAAGCACATCGACATAGGATATACATGGTTCACCCTAGTTTGGCGCTACATCCACCAATCCTCTTCTCTTCTTATTAGTCTCTTCCAATCTTCTTACATGCACCAAGCCACAATGCTAACTCCGCATAGGACAGGATATCTACGTGCACCTCACCAGATCCTTCTTCCCCGAGTTGAGTCCAAGCACAAAGCCTCTACACAGTCGGTGCACAAAGCACTTGCACTTATCTCTGCAAACCTTAACACATTCGTGCACAAAGCCAATTAGCCATGCACTAAGTCGATCAATGACTAGTAACTACTAGGTCTTCTTCTTACATCGCTTAGCTACTTATTTATACATTACAAAAGGGGCTTGAACATGGGTAAGACCCATGGTCCAACATCCCATACCTGTTACATAAACCCTAAAACCCAAAAAGACCGCAAAAGGGGGTGAGATCCCGCGATATCTTCTTCGCTTGGGCTTTATGTCTTCGATCATCCTGTCGAAGTCCCACAAATGGTCAAACATGACCAAGGTTCACCAAAGCTTGGTCGAGGGATAGAAACACACTAAGTTTTCCTCCAAAGGAGGTGCCAAAATAAAATTTTTAGTGTAGGTAGGATCTCGGGGGTAGGCATCCAAATACCCCCCCATTATTTGGTTCTCACATTTTCAAACAGTAGAAGTTGAGAATAGGGAAATTTCAAATCCTCCAAGTCAAGTGTTCCTACACCATAAGGCAGGGAGATACCCATGAAGGGTTGAAGGTCGGGTTATGGTTGTTCTACGCATCTCTCCTTGATTCACCCAACTCTTGTGAGGGCATCGAGTCCGTGACCCATTTTTGAGGCTGAAATTCTAAATGCCGCACTTTGACCGATGTAACTAGTGTCCAAAACTTAGGACACCTACCCAAGTGGAGATTCTGGGCTGCAATCACACCTTGATCATATTTTATGTGGATATTGGGAAATATCGCTAATTCGTTTGGGATATGCACCCTCTTTCCTCTTCCAGTGTCTTCAGACCCCACTGTTGAGTGTTATTGGAAGGCCCTGTTCTATTTGAGAGGAAGGATGATGCATATTTTAGGACATGCGCATTTTTTTTTATTCTTCCCCCACATGGACAAAATCTAGGTATCCACATGCTTGTTTATTTTACAGTTGATTTATGTATGATGCTGATTTGATTACATGCAATTGTGAGTTACACTATCTTGTGAAGGTCCAACATATACAAATATCTTGTTCATTTATTTTTCTCTTGTCACCATTTGCACACATTCAATTTGCTATTCAGAAACCATAGGGGACCCACATAATCCCTGTTGTTCGAGATGCTTGCAAAATCTCCCTTCTATTTTAGGAGGAGTCCCTAATCTTGCCAACTCATCGACTCAACTACCTCACACCCCTGTGAGTGCTACTGGTTGGGATCAAATTTACTTGGTTCCACTTGAATTGTACCCAATTCCCAAGGCTACCCAACCACTAGTTCTCCTTCACAAGGAGGTGGGGGGAAAAATTATTTTCAAGGGAGAAGTACAACCCCACCAAATATCTCTCAAGGGACAGGTCCACTACCTTCCCACACAATGGTTGGAACCAATCCTACACCAAATATCCCTATGCCATACTTGGAATCCCTCAACATTCTTGATTTGACCAAACTCATGAATGATCCTGTTAGCACAAGAATTTGCAGCTAGAAGAGGCCTAACTATCAGATTTTTGAGTTTTTGCTAAAGTGTTAACTCCCTCAGTGGTAAAGTGCACAACCTACTATACTGCCAAGACACCTAAACACAACGGGTTTAACATTATAAAAGACCACCAACTGCTCTACACATGTTCAATATTGAAGGCATTGAATTTTGACATTGCTACCTAAACCTACACATAGGCGCAACATAAGTGGTGCTACCTACAAGCGTTACCTAATATTTCTGGCAGAAAATGAATTGTGCAAAGTTATTTTACCATTTTTAGTCACGGACTTGAAGCTTGGATTCTGAACAATTGAAAAGGAATTTTTGAAAAATGGAGGAGGTTTTTTTTCATAACATGCCAAATAATAATAAAATCTCTCAGTTGTTTAAAATGTGTTATGGTTTGAGAGATATTAGACATATAAGTGGCACTACCCAACTGTTTTACAACAACGTTGCCTAATTTCCTGTAGCGGTCACGGTTTTGATATTCACCTTGTTGGGAGGTTGCCACATGTCAAGGAGGGTTATAATGAATTCTCAAGGATCAATTAGATGTTAAGAAAAACTTTCACCTAAGATTTATCTCCAGAAAAGGCCTCATGCAATGATGTGGAGACATTTTATTAATGACTTCCAACAAATTCCTGAAAATTATCAGTTTGTTGGATTTTTGTCTCTTTGATTGTTGCCACCTATCTCCAAGGCTTAGAATCCAATGGAGGATATGGGATTCAACCTCCTTAGTTAATTTGGATTCTATTGTCTATTTAAAGAAGGAAATATCTCTTGGAGAAGAGGGGATTCATGAGCCAAGAGAGGCTAGAGAGAGATGTAGTAGGCAATTTTCCTGTGTGTGTTCATTTGTAAGCCTGTGGGCATTTTAGGATTGTAGGCATTGCTGCTATTGGAGACTCACGAGAACTATGATTTCAGATTGTAACTCTTTTGTTTATATTTATTCTTATTTGAATATATTTCATATTTGAGGATCAAAGGCTGTCAATGATTTATGGATCCCTAAGAGACAAAGGATCTATTGTATTTTTCCCATCAATCATTGTTTATATTCAAGTTTTGTTGATTCATTAAATTGGGAGGATATTTGTTTAGTGAACATTCTATCTTATGTTTTCCTTCTTCATTATTCCACCTATCAGCATATAATCTTTTTTTCAGTTGAGAATCTTTTGTGCCTTCGATGAGTAGGATGTTTGTGACTCCATTGCCCATTAGTGTAGCCTACTGATTTACATTTTGTAGCCCTCTCTATTTCTTTATCCATATTGTTGATCCACCTATTCAAAACCAAAATTATCTTTTACATTCTGATGGGTGTTGAGCTTACACTTTAGCAGTCAAAGTGTGACTTTCAGTGCTAACATTTTTGGTGTCGTTGCCAGGGATGGATTTGAGCAGATTGAAAAGCTCCCTGGGAAGAATGAAATTTCACAACTCCAACTTTAGATGGTGACTGAAGTTGGACACCTTCAAGACTACATATTCACCATGGTGACTCCATTGTTCAAAATATGTTGGTGACTCCACTAGGGATGAGAAAAATCAAATGGATGTGAAGGTTATCCTAGCCAGGAGGTTTTCCCCACTCAATTTCTCAGTCATAGATGGTTATCCACATCTTGTGCCTCAAATTGAAGAATGGAAAGATCTTCTACCCAGATTTTATGAAGGTGATGATGACAACCCTTTTGAGCATGTTCATGAATTTCATGATTTGATGCAACAACTTGACATCCATCATGAAGATATATTGATTAAAATGTTCATGTATTCATTGGAAGGCGATGTGAGGCAATGGTATAAAACACTCCCTGCTTCTAGTATTTCCTCTTTGAGGGTCTTTCGTGATGTTTTTATTCTCATTGCAAAATTATTTATCTAGTTGAAAAACTTTTTGAGAATTATTGTGAGGTGTATGCATCATATATTCAAGATTCAGCAAGTGATTCCTCTAGTAGTGATGATGAAGGGGATGATTATAGAGAGCAGGACTTAGATGATGAGTTTCATAATTCTTTTCCTAAATTTGAAGAAAAAATGCATCGTTCATGTCAAAATCTAGGTCCCCAAGAGAATGATCAATATGGACAATCCATCATTTCCCTTTCTCCTCCTTTTCTCGATTCTTTAAGTCAAGAGGTCATCTTAGGTTCAGATTTATTTCATCATGAGAATAATGTTGCAGCTTGTCATGAGCAAATTCATAGCTTACCAGTTTTTGTTGTAATCCCTCCTATTGTTAATGAACCAATGTGCCATGATTTGCCAAGTTTTGATGACTATGAGGATGTTTTCACTGAACAACCAGCTGTCCCAACTATTCTACTAATCCCCTCAGCCATTAATAGTCAAATGTTAATTAATTCACCTTTGTATGATGATTATGAAGATGATTTTCATGAACAATCTGTTGAAGACTTATATCAGAAAAGTACCCTTCCAATCAAAGAAACAATAACTTGTTTCAACCCTCATGTCATATTTTTGTCACTGAAAAAGAAGAAGAAGATGATAATCTAAGTTTAGAAGGTGAAAAACGGAGAAATTGGGACCATAATCCAAGCTATGATGAATAACCCTCCAGAAGAATGTAGTTTCCTGAACACTTCTAATTGTGATGAAATTCCCTATAAACCCCTTATTCCTCTTGAAGACACAAGCTCAGTTTCATCAAGCAACCAAGATCAAATGCCATGTGATCAACTGAGAAAGGTTCAAATTAAAGAAAGACAAGCATCACTAAGCCTTTTTCCTAATACACCTCATGACCAGAAGTGGACCAAGGCCATATGCATCGAGGATGAATCAAAAAATCAACAAGCCATACAAAAACTGAGAACAATGGAGGAAGCACCTAATGCAATACTTTTCCTTTTTACAAAAAACAATGTCCCGGGGGCAAGTATTAATGATGTTTTTTAGGATCCATTTGCAGCCTGTCTTCAAGCAGAAAGTGGGCCTAGGCTCATTGATTTCTTCAATGGAAAGTGTATTGCCAAATGTTTCTTTGGCGTGCCTTCAAGTAAGAATTATCTCTGGTGCTTAAGGAAGCACATTTCAAAGCTTCAAATAGTTAAAAAAAATGATGAAATGGCTTCATTGGTTGTTTCATGTAACTTGAATGCTTCATTTTCCAAATAATTAGAGTAGGTGTGTGCAATAAGCTTGTTGAACAAGCATCATTTTCATCATTTTTGTCAGTTTCAGTTTTCATTTGCATTTAGTTTCAATTGAAGGTCACAGATCAAAGCAGATTGCAGAGATTAAAGGTTGGGGGTAGCCCTAGGATAAGGAACCGAAACTACAAGAGTTATTAGAGCCTCACAGGGAGGACTCTATCCCCCATGGAGCCTATGTTAGCACAAGAATTTGCAGCTAGAAGAGGCCTAACTATCAAAGTTTTGGGTTTTTGCTAAAGTGTTAACTCCCTCAGTGGTAAAGACACCTAAACACAATGAGTTCGACATTATAAAAGACCACCAACTGCTCTACACACGTTCAATATTGAATGTGCTACATTTTGACATTGCTACCTAAACCTACACACAGACACAACATAAGTGGCACTACCTAACATTTCTGGCAGAAAACGAATTGTGCAGAGTTATTTTACTAGTTTTTAGTCACTAACTTCAAACTTGGATTTTGAACAATTAAAAAGGTATTTTGAAACCTGGAGGAGGTTTTTGTTCATAACATGCCAAATAACAAAAAATTCTCTCATTTTTTCAAAATGTGTTATGGTTTGAGAGGTATTAGACATCGAAGTAGCACTACACAACTGTTTTACATCGACGCTATCTAATTTCCTGTAGCAGTCACAATTTTGATATTCGCTTTGTTGGGAGGTTTCCACATGTTAAGGAGTGTTCGAATGACTTCTCAAGGATAATTTAGATGTCAAGGGACACCTGAACCTATGATTTATCTCCAACAAAGCCCTCATGCAATGAGGTGGAGACATTTTATTAATGACTTCCAACAAATTCCTGAAAATTAGCAGTTTGTTGGATTTTTGTTTCTTTGATTGTTGCCACCTATCTCCAAGCCTTAGAATCCAATGGAGGAGATGTGATTTGACCTCCTTAGTTCATTTGGATGCTATTTTCTATTTAAATAAGGAAATATCTCTTGGATAAGAGGGGATTTATGAGCCAAGAGAGGCTAAAGAGAGATGTAGCTAGTAGTTTTCCTGTGTGTGTTCATTTGTAAGCCTGTGGGCATTTTAGGATTGTAGGCATTATTGCTATTGGAGACTCATGAGAGCTGGGATTTTAGATTTTAACTTTTTTGTTCATATTTCTTATTATTTGAATATATTTCATATTTGAGGATCAAAGGTTGTCAATGATTTATGGATCCCTAAGCAACAGAGGATCTGCTGTATTTTTCCCACCAATCATTGTTTATATTAAAGTTTTGTTGATTCATTAAATTGGGAGGATCTCTGTTTAGTGAACATTCTATCTTATGTTTTCCTTCTTCATTCTTCCACCTATCAACATATAATCTTATTTTCTATTGAGAAAATTTTGTGCCTTCGATGAGTAGGATGTTTGTGACTCCATTGCCCATTGGTGTAGCCTAATGATCTATAGTTTGCAACCCTCTCTCTTTCTTTATCCATATTGTTGATCCACCTATTCAAAACCAAAATTATATTTTACATTCTGATGGGTGTTGAGCTTACACTTTAGCAGTCAAAGTGTGACTTTCAGTGCTAACAAATCCCATTTTACATGACCCCACATGGCCCAATATGCTTTCCAAACTACCTTTAGATATTCCAAAATTTGAAGGAAATCCAACAAAAGATCCCGCCAACAATGTTATGACCTTCCACTTATGGTGGTCTTCAAATATCATCGTGGATGATTCCATTCGCTTGAGTTTATTTCAAAGAAATATTATGGGCCCATCAACTAAATGGTATGTGGACGAAACGTCATGGTCCCATGTGACCTTTGAGTCATTGGCCAAGGTCATTTTGTCCTTTTTCCAACTACCAATTCGTCATGATAATGTATTAGAAATTCTCTCGGAGTTCAAACAAACCACTGCTATTCATATAACTGACCACATCCATGAATGGCATCAATGACGTAGTTTATGTAAAGAAGAAACCACCAAAGAGCAACGTCTTGATTGATTTCTTAAATCACTTGTCTCTGTTATTGCCAAGGATGTAGCCTCCACTTTTCCTCAGTCAAAAGAGGAGGCCATTAGCAAGGCACAATGGGTTGACCTCATATATGCTCAATCAGGTTACTTATACACAGTATTTCCTGATGCACCTAGACCCATATCATTTGGCCAGGAAAAAGCTGGGATGTCCCATGCTACAGATGGGTTGATTGGTTCTATGAACCACCTCAACCCTTATGTCCACCCATCACCAGCTTATGGTTCACATTAATATCCAAAACCATATGGAGGGGAATCTTGTTACCCTCCTCCCACTCATTAAAAATCATATCCTGTTGCTCCCCATCCATCAATAGGTGGACCCTCACCGGTACCAATGATGCGTCCGACCTCTCAACCAACTATGGGTTTACCTTCTATCTCTACATACAACCTTAGCACTAGCGGAAGCGTTTCAACTTTCTACAATCCATATGAATCATATCCACAAAAAAATCCATATTTTACATTTCCTGGTCCTCCACATTCAGTTTCTCCCCCACTAGGACTACCAACGTCCGACGTTAATTTTGTTCAAGTGTCTCCCATTCAACAACTTCAAAATTTTGAACAATTGAATACGGAAAATCTAGCCCATCCGCTGAATAATTCCAAGAAGAAAGGGAAAAACCAAAACAACAACAAACCAAGACTAGGTGGAAATAACCCCCAACAAAACCCTCCTGCTAGGGGAAACTAGAATGAAGGCAACCAAAACCCCCAATGGGGAAACAATAACAATCAACCACAAAAAGGGAGAAATAATAACATTCAGACTAACTTCCCTTGTGCTCTCTATGGTGAGTATGGACATTATACACACCATTTCCCCCAAATTTCTAACTGCAATGTCCTTCAGCACCCCCTACCCCTCAACAGACCCCATAAAAATATTTGAAACAACAAACTTCGACCGTTTTGAAAAACCCTATTCGACACTAAGTTGTGATGAATACCCAAAATGAGGTACACCCTAGTCCACCCCAAATGGGGAAGTATCAAAAACCAAGTCCCAATCAACTTGAAAAACGAGTTGATCACAACATCCTCCTTACCAGTGAAGAATATATTCTTCTACAAACACAAGGCTGCCAATATGGTTTTCCCCTTGAATAAACCCCAACCACCTTAGAAGCGGCTCTAGCTATAGCTGGACAACCATTGATGATTCCACACTCTAAAACCAAACCAAACCCTTATATACCACGTATTCCTTTACGAAGGAATGTACATAACCCTCATGCTAGGGAAGCCCATAACTAAAGTCTGGTCGATGACTTAGAACAATCTCTTGCAACCATGTCTATATTGGAGGTCCTCCAAAATTTTCCAACTCAGCAGAAATTCTTGCTTTCCACCTTGGGGGTAGTTGACCCAAATGATACTAGAATTATCACTTTTGATCTAGACAATGAAGAACCACACCTCTCCACCCTGGTAGCTTTCCAGATACCAGTTGAGATGCGGAACATCACCGTTCATCGATGTATCATTGATGAAGGTACATCCACATGCATCATGTCCAAAGTTGTATGAAAAAAACTTGGCTCACCTTATCTAGTACCATCTACCATCACCCTGTGAGCTTATGAAGGTCAACCATCATCCCCTTAAGGGATATTAAAAAATGGCCCTGTAGAACTTGGGTTAAAAACCATCTTGATTGACATTGAATTTATCTATGCCTCTCTTGATTACAATATCTTGTTTGGACATAGCTACATGTATGCTATGAAGGCGGTAGTCTCCTCTGTGTTGCATACGATGATGTTCCCCCATAACGGGAAAATCATCACCATCGACCAACTTACACATTATGAGTCTAATAATTCCACCAACATTCATAACATTCTCCCCCTTTTCTGCACTAGCTTAGATTCTTATTCGGTCATCGAAATGGGTCCCATAATTTTCAAGGACCCATCCTTGCTAGGGGAATATCATGGAGCACCACCACTCCTACACCCTTCAACACAAGTGTGTGTATTATCTTCTAATGGAATAGATATTAGAGACACTACTCCTCCCACCAAGGCCTCTCCTCACATTAAAGTTCCACCAGTTGGAGAACTATTACTCCAGGAATTCCTTGAGAACCCCACTACACCACTTATCCCTGATTCCCCCCCCCTCTAGGGGAAAATACCTGTTTGGGAGACAGTCCCCCAAACCATTACCAAAATTCCCTTCTTCTACCCCCCACATGGAGTCCAAGCATTCCAAGTAGATGCGACCCTTACCCTTCCTAACATCATGCTTTCCATCCTTGTATGATATCTTTATCCACCCATATTGTTTCCTCAACCATCTCTCCCTCCTCGGACATAGGGAATACCGATGCATATCCTAGTATAGGCTCCTTCCACACCACCCTCATCCCCAACTATTGGCACCACTGTCACCATTGGGGTAGACAAAGGAATAAAGAGCCCACAAATCCATTGCCTCCCTGAGCTCAACCTCCTTATGCACTATGCAAAAGAGAAGGACACCCCACTAATCGATGTCCTACTCTTCCCGAGTTACGAAATATGATTCAACTCCCTAGAGAAACCACATTCCTCACCACTCTTCCAAGTACGTCCACTACTACTACAGATTCCTCAACCACATGAAATAAAGGGTTGTGAACCAAATTCACTTGTGCCATATGTTCAGAATATGGCCACTACACTCATCATTTCCCATCTCTTCCTCAATTTCGCCAAACGTTAGCCATAGTATGCCAAACATATTGACTGGAGCTCTCTTAGCCACTCCCTATTGTAGCTCACATTACTAATATTTGATATACTTCATCCTCAGTTCTCGAGTGAATGGGGTACCCTCCATAGTATCGAGACATTCACTTTATGTACAACAGTCCCTCACACCTTGTACATGATATCTCGTATGTGTCCTCACCACTTGAGGACAATAACTCCTACTCATTAACATTCCCCCCTATCACCTCCCAGGATCCACTGTATTATCACACTTTTCACTGCGATGAAGATATCCTAGAGGAAATCACTATCCTTGATTTCCCATGGAATGCGCTCCATCATCGAGCACTTTTTATTTCACAGGAGGCCTTTCACCCTCCTATCCAAACCTCCATGTGCGCAATCGAAACCAAGGATTTTATTCCTTCAATACATATAGACTGATTCAATAACCCTATCCCTACCCCAAATGATTTTTAAGAAGGCAACATGGCCAATACCTCCCCCACCGTCAAAATTGACATTTCCATTAAATCGTGAATCGTAGAAGAAATCACCATGGGCGCCACATGGTCCCCTGAAGAACTCATTGCTTATAAAGCTCTCTATTAGGAATACCGAGACATTTTCCCCAGTCATATATGAAGATTCCTAGCCTCAATCTGTCTATAGTTGAACATCAAATCGACACTTGGCCATATGTCTCTCCAGTTCATCAAAATAAATGCCCCCTTCACCCATCCAAATCTGCGACTATCAAAGCCAAAATTGACAAGTTACACGCTGCTGGTTTCATTTACCTGATTGCGTACACTTCATGGGTCTCCGACACCATACCCATTAACAAAAAACATGGCACTATTCACGTCTACACAAAATTTCATGATCTCAACCACGCTTGTCCCAAAGAAAACTTTCCAACCCTTTTCATCAACCAAATTATCGATGACTATGTCGACCATGAGGCAATTTCCTTTATGGATGGGTTCTTCGACTACAATCAAATCCAAATCCATGTAGCAGATTACTATAAAACTGCTTTTACTACCCCTTGGGGTACATTTTCTTATTCGCATCATTCCATTTGGACTCAAGAAAGTAGGTGCTACGTTCCAACGGGGAATTAGTTCCCATGACCTATGTTTTCCATGATCTTTCTCGTATCATCCTTTCTTATTTAGATGACCTCACTACTCAATCCAAAAAGAGAACTCAACATTTAGACGACTTACACATCATTTTCCAAAGATGTCACTGGTACAATATCCGCTTGAACCCCCTCAAGTGTGTCTTTTGCGTCACGACTGGATGCTTCCTTGGGTTCATTGTCTCCCAACACGACATCACGGTGGACTCCCTCAAGGTCCAAGCTATCACAATAATTCCACCACCTAGGAATTTACACCAACTGCAAAGCCTACAAGGAAAAACCATATTTTTACGTCGACTTTGTCCTAGATTATGCCACTCACGTGCATGGTTTCCTCTGCCTACTATGACATGATATCCCATTTCGATGGGAGGAACATGCTCAAAAAACTCTTGATGACTTAAAATATTCTCTATCCAATGCCCCTTTTATTAGTCCCCCAAACTATGATCGTGATTATATCCTCTACTTGTCAGCCTCAACTGTCTCTGTAGAAGGAGTCCTCATCCAATTAGGGGATGATGGGAGTGAACATGTGATTTAATACATCAGTAAGAATGTTTCAAGGTGACCCCTAAAGTATAACCATGATGAAAAACTCACATTAGTAGTAGTCCTTGCAGTCCAAAAATTGTGACATTACATTATGCTTCGATCTACCAAGGTCATAGTAGATTCCAACCCCATGCATTAATTTCTCAGTTGACGATAAATTAATGGAAAATTTTCTCGATGGATCATCATCCTCCAGGAAAATGATCTAAATTTTTCTACTCCCAAAAGAAAGAAAGCTCTCAACCTAGATGAACTCGTTACGACTTTTTCCTCAAACGCCAAAGATTCCCCCATGAATGAGGATTTCCTCAATGAAAACCTTTTCTTCATCCCCTCCGATGATTCCTGGTATGACGACATCCTCATCTACATTAGTACATAGAATTTTGTGTTGCATCTCTCTCGAGATGAACGTCAACGCATTTTCCATTAGGCCCCTCAATACCTACTCATCAGAGACATTCTCTATTGACGTGGGGTTGACACCATTCTTCGTTGATGTCTAACCATCAATGAAGCTGACAGAGTCTTGATGACTACATCATTCGAGCATGGTACTTCTGGCCCACTTTGTTTCATGACTACATCGACATTGTCAAGCGATGTGACAAATGTCAACTTTATGAAAAAAAAGCACGAGCACCACCAAATCTTCTACATCCAGTCATCACAACCATCCCCTTTAGTAAATGGGGCATAGACTTTGTTTGGCTCTAAATATGTCCTAAAATATAACCTCTATGCATCATCCAAAGGTAGGTGCTGGCACAAGCGTTTTACTTGTCGCCTACTTACCTTCCATTTTCAATACCCGTCCTCTAGAGATGCGACCCTTGGAAAGGGACAACAATCGTAACAAAAGAAACAACAATCATTCCATTCAAATGAACAACAAAAGTAACACCAATCGTGACAAGGGAATGACAGTCGTTATATTGGGCCAAAATAATGTTGTATTAATTGAGTTGTAGTACTTGTCCAACTATCTAATTTGTCAACCCAGGGTTCATAAACTGACAAAGCACACACAAAGTATATGCAAGATTCAAGTGAGACTAATCTAATTTAATGTTTAAGCTATAACTGAAATTGAATCATTAATCTAACACACGATTGAAGTATAATCATTAATCTAACACACGACTGAATTAGAATCATTAATCTAACACATAACTGAAATCGAATCATTAATCTAACACATGACTTAATTGAATTAATCTAGTTGCATAAATGAAATTAATCTAGGAATGGGAAATTGCGTGAAGGAAGTAATCTAGAAATGGAGAATTACATGAAGGAAAAGAAAGAACAACATGTGAAGAGTTGAATGGCATAACAACATATGAGAGCTCTCACCAATGAAGCAATCTTACATTCAATAATCAAATCAATATTCATAATAGAATAATGAAAGCATGAAAACCAAAATCATGAATCAAAGCTAAGAATCCCGTTCTCTTTCGAATCCTAATGACTACCACTAAATGACTACAAAATAACTCTAATTAATTGAATCCTCTAATTCGTATTCTATTTGAATCCTCATGAAGAGAGAGCACTCTCTTTTATACATGAGAGCCTTGAAGATAAGATAACCATATCATTATTACAGATCCACTTTTCTCTCAACCTATTTCCCATTATTACAAAATATAATCCCTTCAAATCCTCACACATATCTCTCATATATCTTGGATAAGATATTCCAACCAAATCTCCATGATCTTCTCCTTGGAATGGACTTTAATTATCTCCTCAAATCTTGAAATGGTGGAGGAAGTATTCGAGAAGTCCCATTGAATTAATCCTTCTCATATTCCTACACATTACAAAGCTCACAAATATTTGAGATATATATGAAAGCATGTTGATTTTCTAACATTTAATCACAAATTCCTTTTAAATACTAAAATGAATAAAGTGGAGAAAAATAAGGTGAAACCCAAGTATATTTATGGAAATGATATCATGAAAGGTTAATGGGGCGATGGAATGTGAAGAATAATGAAGGGAAAGGTGGATGACAATAGGACATTTCTGAGCCCCAACATACCCCCCAACTTAACTTGTTGCATGTCCTCATGGAACCATGCATGGATCTTCTTAAGAAAATTTTTCATCTGAATGTTGGCTTTGAGTGATGATAATGAATGTTTTCCAGGATGGGATTTACATGAGTAACAACTGGAATTTTTATTATCGTTGGTTCTTGTGTGACAACCATGAATATAAAGAATGTTGGTTCTTGTGTTAACAACATTCATTTCCTTATTTGTTCTCTTGCTGTTATAATAATAATTTTCCCATATTCTTACTGGAAAATGTATGCTATCAATGTGCATAACAAAAACATCACTGAGTGTAAGAAATCCCTTTTTTTGTATATGTGTGAATCAAGAGAATATGTATATCAATGCGTGCAACATAGTATCATTGGAAAATAAATGTTCGAAAAGAAATGTTCATGACTGGTAAATGAAAAAAATGGAATGATGGTAGTGGAAGAGTGGAGTTATGATAGTGAATAAAGTCCCCTACCCCCCAACTTAACTTGTTGCATGTCCTCATGCAACGTGGCATAATTCATAGAAGTGAAAAGGAAAGGGAAATGGGTGAGGGAATTTTCCAAATTATTCATTGCTAGCAGTGGAGGAATTACATGATTAAAGTTTAGAAAATAACATACCTTCACTTACCCAAAATGTTGATGAACTATGCAATAGAAATATGGCTGATGTAGCTGCTAGATCATGGAAGATGTCACTGCTGCAGGATCATGTGAAAATTCTCTGTTGCTGTATCGGCGACTGCTGTCTGTTGGATCAAAGAATATGAAGTGGAGGAATCAGAACTGTTGTTGAATGAATCATGGAAAAGATAAAGTATGAAAGTGGAACTGTGATACTCTCATATGGATGAAGTCATGCTACTGTAACTGTTGATAGAGTCATGAAAAGTGTATAGTCTTCACCTACTACTAAAACTAATGGTACAATTCTAATCATGCGAATGAATGTGTCGATGTCGAGAATGAAAATAAGTCATTGGATTACCGACCAATGATGAATGTCATTAGCCAATGTGAGGTAAATCACCATTGATGTTGATGAGTGCCAAGGTACCCGAGTACATCCTACAAAGTGCGAATGAATGAGCTGATGTCGAGCCACTTGCAAGATCTAACAATCAAGGGACATTGATGTATTCTCATGATTATCAGCGAGAGAACTTGCCATTAAGGCATGCAAGCCTCCAGGTACTCAAAATGGACTCTAGTCTATATCCCAGATAAGGTGTTGAGGTCGATGGGGAAAGACTTGTTGAAAGGTGGGCCTTAAGTAACCCCACATCAGTCAACACGAGTTCATATAAAAAGAGTGATAGGAATATAAATGAAAATATCTCAGTAGTAACAATGTGTGTGGCAAGGCAATGTAGTCAGGGAAAGGGAGCTGGATAATTTTATTGACAAGGAAAACTGAACTGAAAAATCTAAAGAGATGTATGTGACTTAGAAAGATAGGCGTGTGCGAAGTCATGAAGGATAATTCAATGGAAGATGGGCTTCAACACAAGGATGAACGATCTACTTTGAAGGATAACTGGAGGAAGACAGTCATGACACAAATGGGCTTATGAAAAGGTTTATGTGTAATTGCAAATTCCATGATGTGTAAGACAAGAATAAGCTCCTTCAAGTAATCAATAATACATGTGTTTTTTCAAAAGTTTTGTGATTTTTGAAAATCACGTTAGCAACAAGATGTGATCGGTTGGGCTCCTAAAAAAAACTTAGTACAAATCCTGCATGAAAACTTGTGAAATGTTTGAAGAAAAACATAACATGCAGAAAGAAGTATAAATGCGACAAAGTAAAAGAAATAAGATGTGTTTTATACCTCTTGTCATGATCATTGCACGCGTGCTTGTTTCACCGTTGCTTGCTTAGAGTAAAATCGTAAAAACATGTTTCCATATTGTTTTTAGGAATTTAAAAAAAAACCGTCGATTTGCAATGTTATTTGTTTTTGTTGTTTAATTTTTATAATTTGTTTTTATCTTTTATGAATTTTTATTTTTATTTTTATTTTTATTTATTTTTTAATTTTTTAATTTTATTATGTTTGAACTAAGTTTTTTTTATGATTTTATTTTTGATATATTTTGAAAGGAAGAAAAATTTAAAACAAATTTTTATAATAACAATTTTTATTTATTTATTTATTGTTATTATACATTTTGTTTTGTTTGTTATAATGGTTTTGTTAAAAAAAAAAAAAACACATTATATATATATATATATATATATAATACAACAAAACAAATAACAAACTAGAATTTTCATTGCATAATTTGAGCGGATACCTGCACAACCAGGCCCCCATGAATGCTCCAGCCGACAGGAAAAAATTTGTAGCGCCCATGTTGTATCAGGATCATACCAGTACTTTGTGCAATTGAAGGTAAAACCAACAGGAAAAGTACCGAATCACATTTTTCCTAAAGACAACGATGCCAAAATGTTGGGCTCTCTAAAGATGTCCTAAAATACAACCTCTATGCATCATCCAAAGGTAGGTGCTGGAACAAGCGTTTTACTTGTTGCCTACTTACCTTCCGTTTTCAATACCCGTCTTCCAGAGATGCGACCCCTGCAAAGGGACAACAATCGTAAAAAAAGGAACAACACTCGTTCCGTTCAAAGGAACAACAATCGTTCCGTTCAAATGAACAACAAAAGGAACAACAATTGTAACAAAAGGAACAAAAATCCTGACAAGGGAACGACAGTCATTATATTGGGCCAAAATATTGTTGTATTAATTGAGTTGTAGTACTTGCCCAACTATCTAATTTGTCAACCCGGGGTTTGTAAACTGACGAAGCATATGCAATATTGAAGCGAGACTAATCTAATCTAATGTTTAAGCTACAACTAAAATTGAATCATTAATCTAACACACGACTGAAATAGAATCATTAATCTAACACACGAATGAAATAGAATCATTAATCTAACAAATGACCTAATTGAATTAATCTAGTTGCATAAATGAAATTAATCTAGGAATGGGAAATTGCATGAAGGAAGTAATCTAGAAATGGAGAACTACATGAAGGAAAAGAAAGTACAACATGTGAAGAGTTGAATGGCATAAAAACATATGAGAGCTCTCACCAATGAAGCAATCTTACATTCAATAATCAAATCAATCTTCATAATAGAATAATAAAAGCATGAAAACCAAAACCATGAATCAAAGCTAAGAATCCCTTTCTCTTTCGAATCCTAATGACTACCACTAAATGACTACAAAATAACTCTAATTGATTGAATCCTATAATTCCTATTCTACTTGAATCCTCATGAAGAGAGAGCACTCTCTTTTATACATGAGAGCCTTGAAGATAAGATAACCATATCATTATTACAGATCCAATTTTCTCTCAACCTATTTCCCATTATTACAAAATACAATCCCTTCAAATCCTCACACATATCTCTCATGTATCTTGGATAAGATATTCCAATGAAATCTCCATGATCTTCTCCTTGGAATGGGCTTGAATTATCTACTCAAATCTTGAAATGGTGGAGGAAGTATTCGAGAAGTCCTTTTGAATTAATCCTTCTCATATTCCTACACATTACAAAGATCACACATATTTGAGACATATATGAAAACATTATGATTTTCTAACATTTAATCACAAATTCCTTTTAAATACTAAAATGAATAAAGTGGAGAACAATAAGGTGAAACCCAAGTATATTTATGGAAATGATATCATGAAAGGTTAATGGGGTGATGAAATGTAAAGAATAATGAAGGGAAAGGTGGATGAGAATAGGACATTTCTGAGCCCCAACAGACTTCATGACTTTCCATCCTCCATCTAGTAATGGGAACAAGTACATTGTCATGGCCGTATATTATTTACCAAATTGGTCGAATTCATGCCCACATTTAACAACACTGCTGACACAACATCACGTTTTTTCATCAACCATGTCATTACTCGATTCAGAGTGCCAGTACAACTAGTGTTTGATCATGGTAAGCAATTTGAGAATGAGATATTTGCAGAACTCTCCTCAAAGTTAGGCTTCTCCCATGAGTTTTCCTCCCCATACTACCCTCAGTCCAACGGACAGGTCGAGGTTGTCAACAATGTCCTCAAAACCATGCTTCAACGTACCATCAACAAACATAAGACCAACCAACATCATTTTTTCCCCTCATTATGGGCTTATCACACGACAGTCAAAACTGCCACCAGTTTTGCACCATTCCACCTTGTCCAAGGGATCGAAACCACCCTCCCTATTGAGTGCGAAATCACCATGTTACGCACAGCCATCGAGCTATTACCTGGCACTACTCCAATGGAGAAGTTCCTGCTAACCTTAGAGTCGCATGATGAAGATGATTGATCTTCATTAGAAAACAATGAGGCAACTAAAACATAGTCCAAATCCACCTTTGACCGCCATGTCAACCTTTGCTCATTTAACAAAGGTGATCTCGTGTTAGCCTATGATATCACCCATGATACTCTCAACCATGGGAAATTCGAGTCCTTATGGCATGGATCCTACATCGTCCAACTCTACCTCACTAAAGGAGCTTATGTCTTGGCCTCTTCAGAATGCTATCCTTTCAAAGAACCCGTCAATGGGTTGTACTTACAAAAGCTTAATGCCTGAGCATAGCCATCCTACCTTAGGCTTTTTCTTTGTATACATTTGTGTATTTTTTAGTCTTCTTTTCCACCACCACTCCTCATGTCTGATCTATCATATGTGTTATTGATAGATGCATCTTTCATCAACCTACCACATCATTTATGCTGACTGTTACACCTCAATATTGCTCACTTGGATAAGCGTCGTAAGTGACGCATGTTCCTCTCAACTGTCGGAAGTGTCGCATGTCATTCACAAGTGTCGCAAACATCAAACAAAGAATACTGCCACAACGAAGACACTAAGGAGGCACTTAAGACATCTCATACCCTTGATTTGGAGAAGGAAAAATGATTAACTGAAGTCAAGGAACTTTTTTCACCTAAAAAGAGCTCTTAAACACAGGTTTTGAGGGTGAGCGCTCCTTTACATCAGCCTTAGGAGCATTGGCGCTCCCCTATAAGGTCTCAGGGAGAATTATAACACTCATCTTCCCCTCTGAAGGAGCGATATCCACCCTTGGAGTGCTGGTGCTCCCCTCAAGCTACTTAGGGAGCGCTACAGCGCTCTGATGCCCCTTTTGAGAGAGCACTGCCTAATCTAAGGTAGTAGTTGGCCTGTTGAAGTGAATAAGGGGAGGATATTTCAAGTTTAGAAGGCAGTTGCATTCGAATTCTTGGTTCTATTAGAAGATCCCTGATCCAAGGAGGGAATTCCTCAACTTGTTCTAAAGATAACTCAAGAGCTTAAACTTTCCTTAACCTATATAAGCAATCTCTATCATGGTGAAAAAGGGAAGAATTGCTAGCATGAAACCTATGATCTCATAGGAAACACATAGGCAGCCAAAGGAGAGTGATCAGTGAAGTTGTTGTTATCCAGGTTGTGGATCTTTCGAGCAAGGGTTAGACGAAGGGGACTTAACGAAGCTGTCACATTCGTATCTACGATTGTAAGTACTGTTGTCGTTATTCTCATTAATATGATACGCTTGGCCTGTTTCTTTCTAGTTTGTGTCTGATTTTACACGAACTTATTGTTGATAGATAGATCTATTTTTGAGCTAATATCAATAGAGTAGGAAGTGGTCGTATCTTGTTTGTCTACAAGACTCGTCAAGGAGCAAAGGATTGGAGCTCAACTCGGAGTGTGCAGGGACAAACGTCGATAAAGAGATACCTCTATTCTCCTTCCTTCTCATGTATTAGTTTGTACAGATTTGAAAGGAAGTCAGTGTCCATGTTAAGCATTTTCTGTCTTAGAGTTAGGGTCAAGCTCTTTGAGGAAATCTACCTGTCCGCAGGGAGATTTTCCTACAACAGAAACTGGCGACTTCACTGGGGAGATAGCCTCGAATCAAAACTCCTTGTTTTGATTTCTCCTCATTGACCTTGTTCTACCCCTTGATTGTTTCAGACCTGGTTCACTCCTCTTTTGATTGGTTTCATGAGCTGATTGGCTCCCTACCCCATCACACTCAGCCTAATTGTCGAGATTGAATTACAATTTTTGAATTTTTTTTTGACACTTTAAGGAGCTTTCTGAACTTGGTGCCCCTATCCCTATGTTAATAGAGTGCGAGCGCTCCCTGAGTGCCTTACACAGAGCACTATAATGTTCCTTGTCCTTGACAACAGAGCGCCAACCCTCCTTTGGCCAATAAACTTTCCAGAATTGTTTTTCAGGTTTTTTCCTCTATGTCTCTCTTGCTGGGTTACCTTGTGAGTCAATCCTTCTTCTTTTCCATCTTTGACATCTGTCTTTTTGAAGAACAAACATCTTTCTGTTTGGATTTTGTAGCCTTCTTCACCATTGTTGTTGAGTTTTTCTACCATTTGGAGTTTGAAACCCATGCATTGTCCTTCTCTCCTCTTTGACTGAACGAAAAACTCTAGTGCAGGTCATCAAAGGCCTACATATCTTTTCATTTGGTTTTGGTTAAGATCATTGTTCTTCGACATTTCTTTTGGTGTGAAGTTCTTGGTTTGATTCCTCTTTGAATTTTTCTTTTCTTTTGGTTTTTGTTTTGATCACAACAAGAGGGTGTATTTTTTGTATGATTCTTTCTTGTGTTGGTTTGATTTCATTCGTCCAAAAGATAATTAGCAAGATGAGCATTCTGTTGAATTAATCATTATTCATATGCAAACAATAAAAAGAATATTTATTATTGATTGCGCATGTTAGAAGGCATCTCAAAAGTTTTAGCATCACATCAGGATTTGATTGAAAAAAATTTGTCTAAGGACATTCCTTATTAGTGCTTGTTAGTGAAAAGAATTCTCTCTCTCCCTTAGATAGATGTTCGTCGAAAAGAAATGAATGCTTATCATATTTGATGCATTTTTGGGACTGAGTCATAATTCCATTCGTTTCACTTCCATGCACCCCTTTTGAGTAAAGAACAACTATAGAATGAATGCTAATTAAAAATTATCTAGAAATTTTTTCTTTTCTAGGATCCTCCACCAGTAGTAGACTAGGCTTACTAATTTGGATTAGGCTGTGAGCATAACTCTCCAAAGTTTACAAAACAAACAGTAGCATCCTGAGTTAGGGAGAGTCAAATCCAATTATCGTATAAGTCTACCTGGGATCCCCATCTTACACAGGGGTTACGCACGAGGTCGCATTCGGGTGACCTACGGGGACTAACCCTCTCTGGTTTAACTGATTGCGGTGGTCGGATCATATTATGGGGATCGCTTAAAGGTAAATCCACAATTACTGTGTGGAATCCTTTTAGTTGATTTTGGGCTCGATACCTTGCCCATATGTTTAGATCAGACTATCGACTGTTCTTGCCCAGGGGCTGACTGGGAATTGGTAACCTTAGTGGCCATAATCTTTAGGGTCTTACACAAGGTGATGGTGAAGGGAAGTCTCACTGTACCTGGAGCAGACATTGGTCAAACTTACTCGGGCTCCTTGGAGGGTAAATCCACAATTACTGTGTGGAAGCTTGCACCAAGGCGTAAGTCCGTTAAGTAGGTCGCCATTTTAACTGTTCCACCCTATCCCCGCCCCTTCTTGACTTGATCATGCGACATTGGATTTCATCACCAACTAGTACGGTCATCGAGAGAAGGTCCTATTTGCTTGGTTGTGATTATTATATTTTGTTAGCGTATGCTATTTCTTTTCGCTAGTCAGCCATAGATATTTTTCGCTGACTCTTTTTTGCCAACATCGACCCTCCACGCCGCTCGTGGAGGCTACAAGGACTTCCTCCAGAAAATATGGAAGGAAACACCCCTTTACCCCCTCATTCTATGGAGGAATCTCCTCAACAGAGCGAGTTTCAAAACACTACAACTTCCCAGAAAGAAGTTCCCACTCCTTTAGAGAGTTTTCAAATGAACGACGTGTCTTCCAATTGAATTTCGCTGGAGAATTTGTTCTCGTCAATCCTTCTGACATTCTGATTGGGTCCCATCAAAAACCTTTAGCCGATGACCCTTTTTGGACCGTGGACATTGTTCGAATTCCACCGCGCATGGTGCAAGATCTTTATGGAATAGGGATGGGTGTTGATGCACCTATTTCCTACACTGTACCCCTAAACCATTTTACCGGTACCACCATTTTTACGGCCACACCACCCATTGGTCCGAACACATCGTCCACTGGCCCAAGGTCTAATCTTCCCCTCCAGACACCCATTCTACAATAGTCCCTCACATTCTGACTATTCCCTCCGGTAATGCGGCGGTCAACCAAGCTGCGATTGGCACACCTGTAACACCAAGACCTACACTCCCTTTTAGGTACATGGCACTGAATACTTGCACTGCCACTACTACCCAAGTTATGCCGGGAAATTCCATACCTATCCAACAACCCGGAGGGACAGGTCTTGGTGGTCCTTATCCGCTCAGCGACACTGGTCAGTCATTTACGTCTGGTTCTCAAATTCCAGGAACTCTACCTCAAGCTGGGGGGAATCCTCCCACTGGAGGACAAATTCCATTTGGGGGACACCCACATGCCGAGGGGAAACCTCAATCTGGAGTCTACCATCAACCATATGGACAAAATGCATCCGCCACACCCAATCCGTGGAACGTCCCTTTTCCAGGAAACCCACAGTTCTCGCCAGGACACAATTCTAAGACTCTGCAACAACCTCCTTATGGACAAATTCTGAACCCAACCTACAACCCAAAAAACCCATCCGGTTATCCTCCCCTCACACATGCTTCTCAAAACACCTCAAATCCTGTGTGCCCTGGTCAACACCAACCTCATACAAGAGGGCCCACTAGTTATAATTATCCACATAACCCAGTTATTGGCCCTACTGGTGTCCCCATGCCACACCAGCATTACCCACAGGTTAACTGACAACTACTTTTTCTGGCTACCCTGGACCTTCCGGACTTGTCTCAGTTAACAAATGATCCTATTTATCATTCTCCAGTTTGGCCAACTATTCCAGCTAAACTTCCTTCTGATATCCCAAAATTTGACGGAATGTCTGGAGAAGACCCAAACAACCACGCGATGAATTTCCATTTGTGGTGTTCATCCAACTCCCTCATGGACTATTCTATACATTTGCATCTTTTCCAATGAACGCTTACGGGTTCCGCGGTGAAATGGTATATTGAAATACCATGCGCATCTTTTCATGATTTCAACTCCCTCGCCATGTCCTTCCTCACACACTTCCAACTACCCATTCGATATGAGACGGGTACTGAACTATTAACCTCCCTTCATCAGACAACGTCCGTACATATCTCCGATTATATTCATGAATGGAGATGACGATGAAGGCTAATCAAAGCGGTCATTCCTGACCAATTGTTAGTGGAATGGTTCACTAAATCATTGTTACCCTAGATTTCTTGTGATGCTGCCATGGGTGGTGTAGTCACCGAGGAGGAAGCCATTACTCGAGCTCAGTACTTAGACTTAGTATTTTCACAATCCGGTACTCTGTACGAGTTGATACTGAATGCTACCCATGCCACTAACGATCCATCCAAACCATCGTCTGCTTCCCACATGGATGGAGTTATTGGTTCCGTCAAAACCCAATCTACCACCTAGTCGACTGGAACGATTCAGCGGCCCACTTTGACGGCTGCTCCCAGCATGACTGCACCCTCTTCTACCCCCCCTCAAACTCAGGTCTCTGAGGTGAATGCGGTCCAATCAACCCCTTCACAACAACCTGGGGGAAAGAATAAAGGAAGAAATAAACCAAAGAAAAACAATAACAATGAACAACCAAAAAATCAACCACAAACCCTTGCTGCCGGAAAACAACCACAACGAAAACCAAAATTCCCATGTCTCATTTGTAGACGATCACTACACTTGAGACTACCCACATCGCGATGAAGTGGCCAAAATTTTCAAAGGAAATTCACAACCCGCTGTGCTTACTCAGCCTTTTCCACAACAACAATCTTTGGTTGCTCAAACCTCCACTGCAGGGGGCAGTTCCAACCAATCCCATGATGAGGCCTCGAAAAGCACCCACATTTACATGTTTAATGGGGTTAATCTAACCACTCGCTCTGCAACATATGAAACACCAGTTAAACCTGATAAGTCGAAGACTTCTAACGGTTCTTCATCAGACCCGTTACCATCCTCTGTTAATCCTCTGTCTGTTAGCCCTCCATCCAGGACACTTCAGATTGAGAAACCTTCATTTGACTCCATATTACGCCCTCCTAAGAGCACCATCTAGAATTCTACCTTGAATCCTAATTCATGGGCTGCCCAAAATTACAACATTGTAGAAGATTTGGCCCAAGCCCCATGTGTTATGTCTGCCTTGGAAGTTCTACAACACTGTCCCAGCCAACGTAGAACGCTCTTAGTTTTTATCGGTGCTTTTGATCCTGAGTCGTCAAACAACCTCACGTTTAATCTGGATGATCATCAACCATGACTCTCCCACTAGTTAGCTTTTCAAATTGATGTTGTTGTTCACAATCAACAAATCCACCGAACTATCTTAGATGAGGGAGCCTCTACGTGTGTCATGTCCTTATCTTGTTGGAAAGGCTTAAAATTGCCCGCCCTTAATAAATCCTCTACGATGTTACGCACTTTCGATGGATGAGGTTTTCATCCTCACAAATTATTACAATCCTTAGCTGTTCAGTTGGGCGACAAAACCGTTACCGTTGATGTCGAGGTGGTTGATGCTCCCATCGATTACAACCTACTACTCGGAAGAAGTTGGTTCTACACTATGACTGTCGTCACCTCATCGGTGTTTCGATGTGTACAATTCCCCCATCAAGGTAAAATTGTCACCATTGATCAACATGATTTCTATACACCCGACGCTCGCATCCCTTCCACCAACAACATTCCTTTTTTGGGAGACCACCCAATTACGTATGAAAGCATTGGTGTTGGCTTATTGAAAGATTCTATCCTTATGGGTACTTTCCCTACACCACTTCCACCTACCGCGCATCATATTGCCGTCGTCAATATGATCTCGACTATGCCTTATCAATCCTTGGAATCATCTGATCCTTGGATTGTACCTAGTCCTCTGGAATTTGATGTGCTCGGTGACACTATGACACTTAGCCCAGCTGAGGCCACATACGTAACTATTCAATCTGCATCTCCCTCTTCAAACAATTTACATTTATTGGCACCTGATGCCTACTCGGTGCCCTCATGGTTGGATTCCCTGTCGTCCACCGTTGATTACATTTTGCAAATTTTTCCTTCTGACAAATCTATTATGGAAATTCTTAGCATTGACGATCTGCCTTTGGATGATAACCATCATCGATTATCTTTTCTTCCACCTTTGGAAGAAATTCACCAAGACATACGCTCTATCTTCCCTCCCAATGTTACCGATGATCTACAATCTCCTATCCTCACACAAGATACTCTCTCTGAGGGAATATGGGTAACATCTCTACTACGATCGTTATTGATATTTCGATCAAAGAAGGTGTCATGGAAAACATTAACCTTGGTGCTAATTGCACACTCGAGGAAGTGGCCTCTTACACTTCTTTGTTTAAAGAATTCCGCGATGTCTTCGCATGGAGATACGAGGAAATGCCAGGGATCAACCCTTCAATTGTCGTGCACGAAATCAAAACTTACCCTGACGCAAAACCTGTTCGACAAAATCTTCGCCCAGTTCATCCCAAGAAAATCGTAGCCATAAATGCAGAAGTTGAAAAACTTCTAAAATTTGGCTTTATCTACCCCATCCCTTTGACAGAATGGGTCTCCAACCTTGTTCCGGTTGCCAAAAAACAAGGGACCATCCGTGTTTTCATTGACTATCGATATCTCAACAAAGCTTGTCCCAAGGACAACTACCCTATGCCCTTCATCGACCAAATCATCGATAATTGCGCAGGGAGCGTAATCTTCTCTTTCATGGATGGATTTTCTGGGTACAACCAGATTGAAATCTTACCTGCTGATCAACATAAGACAACCTTTATCTGCCCATGGGGGACTTTTGCCTATCGAAAGTTACCATTTGGCCTCAAAAATGCTGGTGCTACTTTCCAGCGGGCCATGTTGTACGTGTTCCATGATATCAAGCATATCGCAGAGCCTTACCTCGACGATTTACCCACCCACTCATCCAACCAATCTGATCACATTGATCACTTGTGGGCGATTTTTCTTCGATGTCGGTTCTACCATATTCACTTGAACCCACACAAGTGCATTTTCACTGTCGAATTTGGGTGACTCCTCGGTTTCATTGTCTCCAAAGATGGGATCAGAGTGGATCCCTTAAATATCAAGGCCATTCTAGCCTTGCCCCCACCTACCAACTTAACCCAACTCCAATGTTTGCAAGGCAAAGCAAACTTCCTTCGCCGTTTCATATGCAACTACACTGAGATAACTAAAGGATTCACGCGGTTACTGTAAAAAAACACCCCTTTCATCTGGGATGACACTGCCCAATGGTCATTCGATGCTCTCAAGCATGCTTTGACCCACGCTCCCTTGTTACACCCTCCGGAGTATACAAAGGACTATATCCTTTACTTGGCCGCCTCCACTTCCACTATTGCGATGGTGTTAGTTCAGGAGGACCCCAACGACGAAGAACATGTGATTTATTATCTGAGCAAGAGTCTATCTGGACCCGAACTCCGATATTCACATGTCGAGAAACTGGATCTGGCAGCCGTCATCGCTGTCGAGAGATTTTTCCATTACATCTTATTACGCACCACCATGGTAATCACAGACTCCAACCCCATGTACCACATCTTGACACATCAAGTACTTGGGGGAAAATATTCTAAATGGATCGTTATTCTTCAAGAATTCAATCTTGAGTTTACAAAGGCCAAAGCCAAAAAATCCCTAGTGTTTGCAGAGCTTATTTGTGCTCTCCCTCGTGCCGATGAAAACATTGAACCTAGAGATTCTCTCCCTGATGAATCTCTCTTCCTCATCAGCACCTCCGATCCTTGGTACAAAGACATTCTCCTCTACCTTCAAACCCAACATTTTCAGCCCAACATTTCTCGTTAAGAGCGTCGATGCATTCGTCACCACTCTTGCCGTTATCTCATCATCGGTGACACCTTGTATCACCATGGTATTGACACCATCCTTCGGTGATGTTTGATTCATGAGGAGGCTGAACGCGTTTTGAACAATTGTCACCTTGGCACCTGTGGTGGTCACCTTTTCGAGATGGCCACAACCCAAAAAATCCTACGTCCCAACTACTTTTGGCCCTCGATTTTCAAAGATTGCATCGAGGCAGTCAAAAAATGTCCACCCTGCCAAGTCTTTCATAGGAAGGCATGCACCCACCCTACTGCGCTGCACCCCATTATCTCCATCGTCCCTTTGCTAAGTGGGGTATCGATTTCATGTAGTGTAAGCCTACCTCAGTCGGGGGGCACGGTTATATAACCGTTGTCATCGACTACTTCACCAAATGGGCTGAGGCTATGCCTACCTTCCTGAACGATGGTCGTACTACAGCTCTGTTTCTTTTCAACCATATCATAACTCATTTTGGTGTACGACGTGCCATTGTCACTGATCATGGTGCACACTTCAAAAACTAGATGATGAGTGAATTGCATGTCAAATTGGGTTTTCTCCATGAAAAATCATCCCCCTACTACCCTCAAGCCAATGGACAAGTTGAGGCCATCAACAAAGTCCTAAAAACCATGATCCAATGCATGGTAGGGGAAAAAAATATATCGTGGCATTTACAAATTTTCTCCGCTCTCTGGGCCTATCACACTTCTGTGAAAACCTCAACTGGATTTACTCCTTTCCAGTTGGTATATGGCATTGAAGCCGTTCTACCAATCGAGTGTGAGATTCCATCACTCAAATTGAAAGTAGAACTCTTGCCCCATACTTCTGCTAAAGAAGAACGATTATTGTATCTATCCAAGTTGGATGAAACACGTCGTGATGCTTCTCTCACTAATGAGGCACATCAAAAAACAATTTAAGAGTCAATACGACAAATCTGTCCACCCTCGGACTTTTGCGGAAGGAGACTTAGTCCTCGTCTATGACCAAGCTCACGATAAATTGGGGGCAGGAAAGATAGAACCTCTGTGGCACGATCCTTACATCGTGAAGCGTGTGCTACACAAAGGTGCCTATGAATTAGTAGATCATGATGGAATTTCCCTGGGAGAGCCTCGAAACGGGATTTACCTTAAAAAGTATTATGCCTAGATCACCTAGCATCTATACTTTGTACATTATTGTATTTTAGTTTGGTGTGTTTATTTCTTTCGCATGATGAGTCTTTACCATTGTCACTCATGGATGTGCTTGTGTTTTCATATGCAAATGACTTCTTATTTTCCTATCTTTTTTGGGTTTGTGGATGGCGTTAGTCGACATACCCATAACATTGCTTCGACAACATGTGTTATTTACCAATTTGACAAGGTGGTGAGTTCAGGAGGTATCTTCTTAGGACCAGCAACCAACAACATGGTAGAATATCATGCTGTCATCAGACTATTGACCCAAGCCTCCTCCCTAGACATCTCTCGTATCATTGTTTACTTATACTTCCAACTCGTGGTCTATCAACTCAACCGTATCTACGCTATCCGTAGTCCTATCCTTCTACGTCTCCACCTGCAAGTTCGTCGTCTTGAACGAATGTTTGATTACATCGAATATAGACACATTCCAAGAGAACTTAACAGTGTTTCAGATTCGTTAGCTAATTACATCATGGATCGGTATCTCGCCCACATATAAGATTTAAGGAAAGAAAATTTGTACATTACATGTAAATTAAAACACATCACATACATCATCATGTACAAATCATTTGGCACTGTAAAAACTGAAAAACCTGTATATCTATATCTATATCTATATCTATATCTATATCTATATCTATATCTATATCTATATCTATATCTATATATATCTGGCGTGACTGAAATGTTTGGATCACATCAAAAAGTATGTAAAAGAGCAAAATGTCAGGTCTCTAAACCCTTACAACAACGCCTGACAAGGCATACAAAAAAAGATCACCAGAGAGATTTTAATCTCCCCGCACTACATTGTGCTACGAGTAACACATAACCATGCACACTACATGCCTCAGTAGAGAATTGATATTCTATGGTACTCCCACAGTGTGCCTCTGTAGATGTAAAGGAACTTCTCCCCTCCGTAAAGGAGGAATGCCCATCGTGAGGCCTTGGAGTTTTCTTTCAACCTCCCGGACACCTATCACTGGTACTACTAGATCTGCTGGAATCAGAACGCCCCCATGACATCCTGGTATCGACATATCGGTCGGGCGCACTGCTCTCTTGTCTGCATGTTGAAAACAATACATCTATTAAAAAACTCTTCTACGTACCCAAAATATATATATATACATCAAAAACTCAAAAAGAAAAAGAAAAACAAAAACTAGACAAGGTATGGCTCAGTCTCTTACCTGACACATCCCAGTCTTCCCCCATGGGTAAAATCAAATCCATGCTCCCGCGGAAATCTACCTCAGCATACGGGAAGTCCTCTATCTAAATATACTACCGTCTCATCCAGGCAAAGAAATCGCCAGTGAAACGGAACTCTGTTTCCGCTACTAGACTCAGATACAGAATAGTCCACCTCTCCATCCTCGGTTCGTCCACTGGTCACACCGCCAGTGCTATCTGAGGCTGCATCTGAGGGATGCGCTCTAGAAAAAATGAGACCAGAAATGAGCCATAACCAAACTGCTTCTGTCCCGTCCTGCACCATGAAACTTGTTCCTTCACATTTTGAAGGAACCCTGCACTCCAGTTGAACAGTGTTGGTTCCAAACACTGAACACCATAAGCCACCTGCGATCTTGATGCCATATGCGCACTAGTCCTGCCCATCACGATCGTGATTGAAAATAGTATAGACTGGAGGGGTAGCTCTCGAATATCCTTGATAGGGATTCTTCCCCCTACCAGCCTTGCTCCTGGGATACAGTGGCATGCCAGATACACATCCACTTGCTCAGGTAGTGCCCTCTTCCTGAAGAAAGATACGGGAACCCCTCTTTTCGAGAGGCCAGTCAGAAAATACACGTCTTCTAACTCAATGGTTAAAAGCTGGGTGCCAATCCGGAATCCTTGCTCTGCAACATCCCATAGGCCGATCATATGCTCAAGCAATAGAATTTCTTTCTTCATTTTTTACAATTTGAAGAACTTTAGTAAGCCACAATCTCACAATGTGGCCCGTGTGCGAGGACTCCACAAGGAAGCTAAGTCATCCATCTCATGTTCTCTTTCTTTCCACTCAATAATGGTCACCGAAATCACCTACAAAACAAAAAATAAAGAAATTCATTATTTCAACGTTTTGGCAATTTCGACAATTTTTAAAAGAGATTTAAAACATGAAATATAAATGCCCACATCATTTAAAATTACAACACCCTCTTTTACAATCACCACGCCCTTACCTAGCCATTTAACATTCATCATATAACAATAAAAACGTTTAAAAAAATCAAAACGACTTCTTTGTGGCTGCGTGGGCGTATGGAAGGATTTTTCATGGGTTCTTTGCCAAAAACGACCCATCCAATGAGCCATTGGGGTGTTGGCATCTTAGCCATCCTCCTCTAAAACGTTTTTGCAAAAAGAATCCCCTTTTTCCACCATTTTTAAAAGAGGTCGATTTTGATCTTTTTGGGCAATTTAGGGCTTCATATTTTAAATTAAATAATGATATTAAAATGAATGTTAAACCATGCATTTGAAATAAGAAGATATGGACATCTACTTGGTCCAAACGGCAAGTAAAACGATGAACCGTAGCTCCGGTAGCGAACAAAATAAGATCCACCTCAAAATGAGAATTTCCACTACTCCAAAATCCTTGTGCAAAATGAAATGGTAAATGGAGTTTTCATTGTATTGTTATTTATAAATCTCCATTTTTTATAAGGTATTGTCATTTATGGGTTTCTCTAACGATATAATGGCTTCACTAAACCCCTGGTTTGTAGTTTTGGCATCGCAGGTTTCCTGGCAGTTCTGATGGATTATTTACCTTGTCGCACTTATGAGCATAGTCTTAGTTCGTTCTCGAGCTCGAAAATATGAGAACGCAACCGGGTAAACTTTTATCTCTTTTTTAGACCCATACGGATACATGAACACACGAAAAAGGAACCCCCCAGGAGTCTCCTTTAAACCCTTTTCAGACTCTCTAAATATGAAAAGATTGTCGAGTGACCTTGGTTCATTTCACACTCATTAAAAGGTCAAAAAGGGTGTCTTTCAAGCGATAGTTTATCTCTTTTTCGGTCTCGTTAGACTACTGTACGAAAAAGGAAATAAGAGATTTCTCTTTTAAGTGTTTTTCCAAACTCTATAATCCCGAAAAACCTTCGAGTTTTCTGTCTTTGGACTCGTTAAAGCACACATCGACAGGCCCATATGGGGCCGATCCATTAGTTCTTCCGGTTTGTTAAATAAAGGAAGAGGAACTTATCGAAGGTGAGTTATATGGAGCATGTGTTATCCTCCTCGAGCTCATTAAATCAAAAAGAGGTACTCATCTATCTGGATGGGGGAAAAATTGAAAGGAGCAAGCCAAGAAGTCTCTTGAGAACATTATCCAACAATTCTTAGAGTCGCCCTTGAACAGGACACTTTGTCATTTGCACGCATCATAATCTGTTGAACCTCTGCACTGAGCCAATCGTTGAGATTCCTTTCACTCCTTTGGGTCACCTGACACAAGTCACAGTGTCCACTACATAGTTTCGGTTCATGTCATGTTTTGTTGTTGTGACTCAGTGTTAAAGGGAAGTATCCATCTCTAGAGTCAGCCATCCCAAATATCTTTCCTCAAAACCCATGTCAGTCCATGTCTGTTTGATCTACCAATTACATGTCTATGTTCGTTTCGTGTCGTTGATGGGGGATACATCAAGGCCCTCCCTCGACGAGTCTATTCCTATCGAATTCAACACATTATTCAGGAATCAGACTTAGAAACCAGTTTTGATACTGAGAGGGGGGTGAATCAGTATCAAGTACAATTTAAAGAATATATGAGAGATAATAAAACTTTATTCAATTATGGTTTGTTCAGAAGACCCAATTTGTACAGCATGCCCCGCGCTCAATATTTAACATATGATTCTGAAAATCACACACAAGACACTACAGTCCGTACTATTTCCAATGGAAGTGGTCCCATGGAATTTGGAGTCTATATGAGAAAGTTATGACTGTTTTACCCAGAACACTTGTTTTTTGACTAGTTTAAGGACTGGTCACAAACCCTATATTCCACAGAGTGTATCTCCATAATTATAGCGAATCAAGATCGAAACTTTTTACCAGAGGTACCTTGATATGTCTTCTCAATACCATAGCGATTTCACCATCTGAATCATTTTAGAAAATAATTTATAGCAAAAATGGTAAGATGACCTGAAAATAACATACCTTAGAACACATCACCAAAAGACTTCATCCTCCCTTTAAATCCGGCCTTCTTTTTCTTCTTCTTCCCTATGAAATTCAACTTTTATCAAAATGAATGTATAATGATGTTTATTTATACCATTTATGTCACTTCCTTTTAACATTAGGGCTGACCTGACACTTTCTTATTTTGTAGTTCTTTTCTTTAATTATCTTCAGGGCCTACATGTACAATTCACTTTGTCATCTTCA
>ML789041.1:110814-124344 GCA_009831015.1 Picea engelmannii | reverse complement strand
GGAAACAACATGATGTATACTATCCATCCATGGGTGTTGTATCTACATGTGCATTTTCCTTCATGTCCAAATACCTTCATCAATCTTGCGGTCCAAAACCCATGACTAGGGTTGACATCAATGAAAAAAACCAATCTTCCAACAACCAGTTAGTACTTTGGGACCTGCATGCCTCAATGGCAGGCCTCCTCACATTCGACAGTGGGTTTACATCGTTGACCTCTGATCGGATGATTCCACGGATGTTTGACCTCAGCTCATCTATTCACATTCGCTGGAATGTACTAGGGTACCTTGGGAATCATTGACATCAATGGTGGTCTCCCTCACACTTGTTAACAGTTCACACCATTGATCGATAATCAAGTGGTTTCTGCCATGTTTGACGTCAGGACATATATTCACATGGTTAGAATCATACCACATTGGGATTGGTAAGAAGACCCTGGGTTGAGTGACCACTTTGATATATGCTTTGCCCAGGTCGAAGGAGTTTCTATTGGACAAATAACACATATACTATTACATAGATCCACTTTGTATTGGTCGTGGCTATGTCTTGTCATCTCATAGATCCACCGTGTATTATTCATGGCTACGATTAGTCTGAGTCTTCAGAGTATAGATCCACGTTGTATTTTCGGTGGCTATACCTTCTTATCAATAGAATTATGGATCCACAGTGTATTTTATGGCGGCCATATCTTGCAAGTCTTGATCACCCAAGAATAGGTATGCATGCCTTGGGTTTTGAAATATGTCATGATATTTTTTGGATGTTTGTGTGCAGCTTCCGTTAGGTTATTCGAGTCTATACCCTTGCTTGAGCATCTACAAAGCATTTCAGTTATCAGTTCGCATCTTCTAACTTCATACTTTGGGGGGCAATCTGTTACACCTCAATATTGCTCACTTCGATAAGTGTCGTAAGTGTCACATGTTCCTCTCAACTGTCGGAAGTGTCGCATGTCATTCACAAGTGTCGCAAACATCAAACAAAGCATACTGCCACAACGAAGACACTAAGGAGGCACTTAAGACATCTCATACCCCTGATTTGTAGAAGGAAAAATGATTGACTGAATTCAAGGAACTTTTGTCATCTGAGAAGAGCTCTTAAACAAAGGTTTTGAGGGTGAGCATTCCTTTACATCAGCCTTAGGAGCGCTGGCGCTCCCCTATAAGGTCTCAGGGAGCATTATAATTCTCATCTTCCCCTCTGAAGGAGTGTTATCCACCCTTGGAGCGTTGACGCTCCCCTCAAGCTTCTTAGGGAGCGCTACAATGCTCTGATGCCCCTTTTGAGGGAGCGCTGCCTAATCTGAGGCAATAGTTGGCCCATTGAGCAGAATAAGGGGAGGATGTTTCAAGTTTAGAAGGTAGTTGCATTCAAATTCTTGGTTCTATCAGAAGATCCATGATCCAAGGAGGGAATTCCTCAACTTGTTCTAAAGATAACTCAAGAGGTTAAACTTCCCTTAACCTATATAAGCAGGCTCTATCATGGTGAAAAAGGGAAGAATTGCTAGCATGAAAGATATGATCTCATAGGAAACACACAGTCAGCCAAAGGAGAGTGATCAGTGAAGTTGATGTTATCTAGGTTGTGGATCTTTCGAGCAAGGGTTAGACGAAGGGGACTTGATGAAGCTGTCGCATTTGCATATACGATTGTAAGTAGTACTATCGTTATTCTCATTAATATGACACGCTTGGCCTGTTTCTTTCTAGTTTTTGTTTGATTTTACATGAACTTATCGTTGATAGATAGATCTGTTTTCAAGCTAATATCAATAGAGTAGGAAGTGGTCGTATCTTGTTTGTCTACAGTACTCGTCGAGGAGCAAAGGATTGGAGCTCAACTCGGAGCGTGCAGGGACAAACGTCGATAAAGAGGTACCTCTATTTTCCTTCCTTCTCATGTATTAGTTTGTACAGATTTGAAAGGAAGTCAGTGTCCACGTTAATCATTTTCTGTCTTAGAGTTAGGGTCAAGCTCTTTGAGGCAATCTACCTGTCCGCAGGGAGATTTTCCTACAACACTGACGGTGCCAACCGCTGGACCTAGAATCTCCCTTCAGCTGCTTCGTCCCTCTATACTCTCTCACATGTCCTACTCCACTCTAGTGAAATACGTTCGGGCTCGACCAAAAAAAACCAAGATGAATACGATGTCATCATTTGCCTCCTCGTCGAGGCCAGTCATGACCACATTCATCACCTTAACATTCTATTAGATTCCAAGCTTTCCATCCTACAACTCAACCATGTATATCATGCTCACAATCCTTTCCTCTTTCACAAATACCTGCAAGTTAGACTCATATCTCACAACTTTGTTTCAATAAAATTTACACATATTCTAAGACAACTTAATCAAGTAGTATATCACATGAATAACCTAGTATTATATTGGCATTTATCACATTAAACATCATTTTATACATATCATCATACATTTGTCACAACACATAAAAATAAATTATACTTAAAAAACATAACACATAGAGACATGAATGATCCAAAATATATCAATATATATATATATATATATATATATATATATATATATATATATAATCAAGTGTCATAAGTGTTTACAAAAAAGTACATATACAATCACCCGTAGTCCAGTGAGTCCCCCCACCCCTATAGGTACAAAAATGGGTTTCAACTACCCTATACAAAAATTGTCTCCCAAATTTGTAAATACAAAAACCGACACTCAAGGTGCCCCAGAGCTCCCCCCCTAGGTCCTTTGTCAGCTAGAGGTGCCCCACAAGTCAGGGGCCCTCTAGGTCTATGAGGCAGCTGACCAGTCATTACTACCCCCACAAGCTTCCAAGTATCTTCAAACAACCGACTGCGCTCTCACCGCCTCCCACAAACGATCCCAATCACACTCTCTCCAGTGAAAATACATCGTTCTATTGGAGTCTACTGATCACCTGCATCCACAAAAAATCACTTGATCAACCTCATCATCCATAAAACAACATCAAAATATAAAAATTACAACTCCTTATCCTTTCCCATAGTGCGCAGCTTTCACCCAAACATGTGCACACATCTGCGCACCTATTCTTTGTATAGCTGGGCACTAATGCAGAAATATTTGAGAAACAACCGCACATGAGTGTATAGATATCATTTAGGAAGGTGCGCATCTCATGCCTGCCTTTCTACCTGAACCTTGTTCCCAAATGCATGGCTGTGTCAAACACAACCACACATTATGCGCAGGAAAAGGGACTATACTCGCGCACATGTGCACAGGTATTCCTCCTTTTCCCATGCACTAGTGGGCCCTGTTGAGCACTCAACACACCCTAAAATCCTTATCACATTTTGTCACTTTTTGGGTACCACTTGTTTTCTTCATTGTCTGACTCGATTTCATTTTGGGAAATGGTTTATCTTTGCTTGTTTCCATGTCTCTTATCACCTAGTCAGTTTTGTTTGAACTTGTGGAACCTCATGTCTAAAATACCTTAACACCTGAATTAAGAATCAACATCTAAACACTGCACCTAACGTGCTCACGTTCAACATTAGAAAGAACTCAACTAAGTAAAGGAACCACACAAAAACAACAGTTGTCGAGCGTCGATCCTCATCGACATCGACAGAAGGTGGTTTTTTCTTTGCGTAAGTTATTTGCATAAAGTGTCAAGAGATAGATGATTCCCTTCGACATCGGGAAAATACGAGAAAGACAGACGTTAAAAAAGGGCATAGAGAAATCGTCGATAGTCGATGTGCTTTATCGAGATCAGGGAAATCCGTAAAGATCAAAAAAATAATTTCTATCACAATAACATTATCTCTGATCACCGATCCCTGATGCTTTTTTGGCATCAAGACGTTTTCAAGGAAGTCAATCTGAAAGAACTTGGGTAGGTTTATTGTCGATCATTGATCCTTGACACTTTCCGGCATCAACAAGCTAGGCTTGGGTTTTGGAAACATATGGCTTAAAGAAAGTATCGACTCCAACCGACATGATCAAATGAATTCACTAGTCTCTAATGCCACGTGTCTTTACCACATAAGAGGGTTGTATAGTCTAGTTTTATCCCTAGTCATTTTTGGTTACCTAGGTCCTAGTCACGCGTCCTAGTCAGATTTTCCATGTCAGTTATGTATGACAAGATTGATCGACATCAAAATTTTTGTAGGAGGGTATCAAAAAAAATGTTCACAACACAATCCCGACCCCTGATCCACCAATTGAAAGAGCAGAACAATGGGACGTTTGCGGCATTAGATACGATCAGATTTTGGACATTTAAGGAACTAGTTAATGCCTGATCCCGCATTAGTTTCAACCCCGTGCGCCAATTAGAAAATATAATTTTTAAATCGCCAATAGACCACATTTCCACCCACACCTCTGCTGTTAACCAAAATGAATTTAAGTTAAAACATCTCTGAAGATCTAGCGGTAGATTTGTTGAAATTTCACTCATAATCCGAATTGAATGGCTGGTGCAACATGGTAAGTTCATCCTTGTTTAAGTCTCTAGAACTATTTTGAATAAATTCATTCTGTGCGTAAGTTGAATTCTAGATAATTCGAAGTTGTAGAGTGAGAGACTCGAGACTGTACTGACCCTTTTGATTGTTGAAACTAGGTTTAGCAAGCTTCATAGGTATGTATCCAAATATGTCAGTTCATTGGTTATAATTTATATATGCACACCTGATTTTATTGCACAATATCTAAACTATGTTATAGCTGCAGATAATATGCCTCCTATAAGGCCCACCAAGAAGTGGAAAGAATTGATTACATCATCATGGTTCAAAAGGGATGAGACATCGAAGAGCACAACATTCAGGAGCTAAGGGACCTAAGAACCTCAGTGGGAGATGAAAGACATTGGTCTCCCAGAATTCAGCTCACCGAGGAGTTTGTCGACTTTCATGACATAGTCAAACAACATGCAGAACAAGACTCTGCGTGGACTGTAGAGATAGAAAAGGTGGATAACATGGTGCCAAGACAAGTATGACAGTTCATGGAGCACCTGATCAAGGATCGAATAGTATTACAATAGTTAAGGGTCAGAATAGTCAAGTGTCGGGCATAGGAAGTAGAAGTAAAGGAGACCCTTTCTACCCCAATGGACCAACACAAATTCCCGTATGCCAACACATGCGAGGAACTCTTTGTCAAATGGTTAGAGTATGAGAGGAGTCATCCACTCCAGTGAAATCATTCGATGACTCTTAGAAGGCAGAGAGATGGAAGCGCCATGTGGCGATGTTTTGTTTTACTTATCTTTCACTTTTGATAGTTATTTTTTGTTAATGATTTGTTATAAATAAGAGGATCGACCTTTTAGAAGAGGTCGATGGTTTTTCCAAAGACCCTCATTTTTTGAATTGTAAAGAACTATTTTATAACTATCTTAATGGAGAAGTCTTGTTTAGTACCAGAGATAAATTTGTATTTTACATTGAAGGCATGTGTGATTGGATCATAAGGAGGAATTACTTCTGACTTTATCTCATGAATGGATGTTGTAATGAGTAAGAGTTTCTGAATCTATTGATAAGTTAGCTGATTCAATATATTTATATTTCTTATCTCTAATGATGGAAAGAAGATCGTTGTGTTAATGTGTGATTAGTGATTAGAAATAAGGAAACTAATTTTATTGCCATCATTTTATTGCATGTATGTTTTCTTTTGATTATTGTATCTCAGTCAATAATTGAAATACAATCAAGTTGATGTATTAGTACTAGGCTTCTCATAGGTGTGAAAATCTTTTTTTGCATGCTTGAACATGAGGGTTATCCCGAGCTCATCCTTCTTCAGTAGTTAATTTTTCCCCTTTTTCCTCTACCCAGCTGGTTTATACCAACACCTATCTTTTATGAGACCCACCCATGGATGATTTTAGGGGCTAAATTTCTCTAATGGGCCAATTTTCCATGGTTTTTCCAAAAACGAGATTCACTATTTTAAAAAATATTGGCCCAAATTCTATAGGATAAAATTATTTTACCTTAAGAATCGCCAAAATTTTATAAAAACTATAAAAAATCCTTATAAATTTGAATATTTTTACAAAAATATCGCCAAACATTTATAGTTGGCATATGAAGGACTAGTAAGATTCACCAAGGTTTCTACATTTTAAAACAAATTTCCATCCTTAAAATCATCCCTGGACCCACCTATAAGAGAAAATACAAAAAATAGAACGTTCAAACTGAAGGAGGAGTTTTCAGGAGAAGATATCCTGTAAATCACTACGTGAAGCCCATCGATTAATTGGCCGGATTGCAAGATATGGAGAACCATTCCACTACCAAATGCTATAGATTTAATTGGGCCTTAGTGGTGGGTTTGGTTCCTACTGTTGAGTTAAAGGGATTTATGAACCCTCAATAGAATTGGTGCTAGAAGGAGGGAATGATGAATGAATGGCTAACAATATTTGTGATATAATATCTCACACAACCTATAGATTCAAAACAACCCACATGCATGGCTAGTAATTCTGAATACAACCCACATAAACTGAGTACTCTTGAAATGAGTAAATCACCCTAGTAAGAGGAAGAACATTTATTCCTTGAAATACCTTACGATCTTCCAAACGAGGAGTTGAACCATTTCAAAAGAATCACAAGAGCTTACACTCGACAAATTGGAGCACTATGGTTAACTCTGTTACTTCCTCATAGAAAACCAGTAAGCAGACCAGTGGTCGACACCCCCGACTAGGTTTTTTTCCACACAGTAGAATACCTGATAGATTTATCCCTCACCGAGATAGAACATCCCCTCAACCTGATCCATGAAACACCAGTTCGTAACTTCTCTGAGCCCGATGATTTTTCTGACGAGGAAGGGTTTAAATCGGAACACACGGTTTCAAATTAGGACGACATGGAAGATAACAATGATCATAATGAATAAAGGGGAAACCCACCTCACAATAATCAACTATGGTTGGCTAGAGATTCTTTGGAAATCCCCATATGAGTACATAACCTTCCCCAACATTGAGAAATGTTACTCTCTAAATTTGACCCTGAAACCTCAGGATTGCCTGATGCCCATATCAAAAAAATCATACTAGCTATTAGATTGATGAATGTCCAACATGAAAATGTAGTATGGAGTATTTTCAAATATACTTTTGATAATTTGGCCTCCATGTGGTATTTTAACTTACCTGTAGGGTCCCTAACTATTTGGATGAAGTTTCAAAAGGATTTTTAGATAAATTTGCAGAATAAACCACTATAGGAGCTTTGATGGCTAAGTTGTTCACCACCACCATGATTTCAAAGGAGAAGGTTAAAGACTTCAATCAATAATTCACCCCTATCCTAAAATATTTTCAACCCGAAGCTAAACCCACTCAAGAGTTGCAAATCTAAGTATACGCTAATGCTCTCCCTACTTCCATTTCCATGTTTGTGAAGAGGCATGCGAAAACAACCTTAGCTAAGAATTTTGAGGAAGCTAAAACTATATAATTCCAAATGAAGGGATGTAAAGAAGGCCAGGTCTCATTACTTAAGAAGGAAGTCCCACCTCCTCCCAGGAGAGGACTCTTATTGACCAAATCCCCAGGGAAACAAACAAAACAAGGTCCCAAGAAGGGAAGTGGAGACATAGAATACCTACAATGGATGATAAAGAAGTTGTCAAATGAAATCATAGACATGAAAATAAGTGTAGGGGAAGGAAACCAAGGCCATAGGCCCTATAAACCCTTTTTAAAAATAAATCTACCATTAAAAGCAATTGAACCCTCCCCAACCAACTTAAACATCAATTTGGGAAATGTAGCATCCGACTCTTTTTGTACCTATCACCAAGAGAAAAACTCTGAAAGAGATTGTCCACAATGGGTGCATGCCATGAATTTGATGGCCACCCGGTTCCTAAATGAAGTTTCCCTTACTTGACAATCAAGTGTCTCATCTACGAATATTTTTGATCAGGATGAAGTCGACCCACTGAAAGAAACAACCATGATGCTATGGGACCCTAACCTATTGATTCCTTCCGATGATCTATTTGAGGTTCAAGAACCACCCTTAGAGGTCTTGGCTATGAAAACTCAAAGTAGGGGTCAACCGGTCTCAAACGACCTTACCATTTCCCACGATTTGAGAGGAAAACAAACGTCTGATCACCCTAAATAATATTTTGTCTCCAAAAGAAATCCTATAAACATCCATACGCGAGTATATTTCAAGCTAGACTACAACATAGTAGAATATTTGAAAAAATTGAAGGAAAATATATTGGTCATGGACATGTGTAGAATCCTCGAGCAAAAGGAATTTCTGTTACAATCTTTGAAGTCAGTAGAAAATACTATAACAAGCACTGAACAAGGAGAAAATCCAACCCTCTTAGATCTAAGAAATAATCCAACTATAAATTATTGCTCTGAAGATAAAAAGGGAAAGCCTTTTGTCCCACCGTTCCTCTTAACATTTGAAGTCTTCAACATAAACCTCCATAATTTTTTGGTTGACTAGGGGGCATCCTCTAATGTTATGTCAATATCTATATGCAAGAAATTAAATGCAGTCCCTCTCAAAAGTGATAAACATGTGATACAACTAGGAAAAACCAGGTGAAAGTTATGGGAGAACTCAAGGATGTCACGATCAGTATGGCAACACACCCAAAACTTGTTCAAGTGTTTGACATCATTGTAGTAGATATCCCATAATATTATGGGTTGCTACTTAGTCGAGATTGGTCCAAGAATTCAAACAAATACTTTTTTATAGACTGGGCCCACCTTTGGCTACCATTAAAGGGACACATGAATATGATCAAGATCGATAGGGAAATATATCTAAAACATACTTTCATCTACCTAGAAGCCCTCAATGAACCCTCTTCGATAGATTTTCCCGTGCTAGGAAACTATTCCTTCGACTCCAATTTTGGGAATTTCTCCCCTCTCTCATCTAATGTCCCTCTTACTCAAAACTTCGAAATGAATTTTCAAGAAAAATTTTCGACGGCAGTAGAAGAAACCCTCTTCTGTTAAGAGCTTCTGTTAAAGACCAAAAAATAGATAGGAGTAAAGAAGGAAAGTGATAGGAAAAAAGAACTGATGTTTTTTTCTCACAAGTTTGGACCTTGTACTTTGATGGGTCTAAGTCGCAAGAAGGATCAAGAGTGGGGTGTATCCTCATTAATCCGAAAGATAAATGAAATTTCCCGTCCTTCAGAATATAATTTGAATGCACAAAAAACACCACCAAGTATGAAGTTCTAGTACAAGGTCTAAAGAAAGCCATAGACTTGAACGTTAAAGAACTAAAGGTTTTTGGAGACTCTAAAATCATCATTAGACAGGTAAGGAACACTCTACACTACAACTCTCCCCAATTGAGGAATTATCTACAAGAAGTGCACAGAATAATAGAACATTTTGAAGCCTTCAACATTACAATGATCCCCAGAACAAAGAACACTCTTGTTGATTCCCTAGCCACCGCTGCCTCAAGGCTATCCCATTTGGAAGACTATGAAGCCTCTCGATTGACTGTGGAGATACTCTACAAACCATTGGTGCCCAACAATATTTATAATTGAAAGGTATTTGAAGGAGATGAACATATCATAAACTTCTTAAACAATCAGGAAAATTTTAAATATCTAGCTATTGATGATGAAATATTTTAGGAGCAATTAGTGGAAATCAATCCCCATGTACAAAGAGTTGAAATAGATCAATTAACTGAAAAACTGAGGTTTCACATGATATCGAAAGGGGTAGCCAATTTAGAAAACCTTTTTGACTTAAGGGAAAGATTCAAAGGGTCAACGAACAAAAAGATAAGGAGTTCCTATCCCATGTACGATACTATAAATCTAGGAACCCCGAAAAACCCTAAGAATATAAATCTCGACAAGACAATATCTAAAGAAGAAAGGAAGGACTATCTCAAAATATTCAGAGAATATCAAGATGTTTTTGCATGGTCCTACCGATATATGAAGACTTATGATACTCGTATCATTCAACACACAATCCCATTAAAACCTAGAGTAAAACTATAATGTCCCCAAGGCCGAGCCCTGTTGTAAATCTTGCTTATGAAATGAATTGTAAATATGTTTTATAGGTTGGTGAGCCAAGTTTATATAAGCTGGTAGGCTAATGTGATTATTAGGCCAGAGAGCCTAAGTGTTGAAGGCCAAAAGCCTGATTTTTTACATGTATCTATGTAGAACATTAATAAAAATAAATAAAAACACCGCTGCATGTAGGCCAACACGATGAATGAGTGAAGGGGGACTAAGCATCCATAGAGTGGGCAAGGGATTAGGGGATAGAATGTGGGAAAAGGGGCTAAGTGTTGAGCCTAGGGGCTTAATTCCTTGGGAATAATATTTTAATATTATTCCAAAAGACATGTGAATATTATGTTCTATCCTAAGTTCTTTTTGGAAACACAAGTAACTTCCAAATGGAAGGAACGCGTGCTGAAGGAATGCATGTAGTTTCATGGGTGACAAGTGTCAACCCAAGAACATGCAAATAAAACTGTCGAGTTGAGATGTGATGGGGGGTTCCTCCTCCATTCGACCCTCGACAGCTTGAGCGTGAACCCGTCTGACCTATGCAAGAGACCTCGTGCAATTCAGAAACCATGGGGAAAAAAGTCTGTGTTGATTTCGGGGATAGTCTGTGTTGATTTCTGGGATAGTCTGAGACATCCTCTGTCTGAAAAGATTGAGCCTATGTGTGGAATCTCTGTCCCAAAGCCATAACCATGAGAGCATCCTGTCATTGTTGAGCCTGTTGGAAAGCCCATGTTTGTTTTCCCCATTGGTTGTTGTGGCCACGCAGTGCTGGACTGTGTGTGGCTTGTTGGCCAGTTTGTACAACACTCTCTCCAGGTGAGAGAGGTGATTGGAGTTGGAAGAACAGGTTGCTTGGCCTATGAGAAATTTGTTGGCATGTTTTACAGGTAGTGTATGCTTGTCATTGATGGCAAGTACAACAACGATGTTGGCTTGAGTACAGGAAGGATGTGCAAGGTGGGAACCAGAAGTATTTTGGGAAGATGCCGACAGGATCAGAGTATGTAGCGATGGATATCATTGAATATTTCCTGACGAATGTTAGATCTGAGTCCGAGGTCCGACCGGCGTGGATCTAGGAGAACTTACATGCTCTTTAAGGAGCAAGGTGAAATGTGAAACCTCGAAAAATCACCTCAAAAAAGACTCCATTTCGGAGTTTGGGTTACCGGGAGATGGAGATGTCAGAGACTCACATCAATAGGAGTCTCAAAGTCACGACGTGAGAAACCCCAAAATTGCGAAATAGGTGCATCGCTCAAAGTTTTGGATACTGGGATTTCAGTTACTGGGAGATGGAGATGCCAGAGATTCACATCAATAGGAGTCTCAAAGTCGTGAAATGTGAAATCTCGAAATCACGAAATAGGCACATCACTCGAAGTTTTGGATATTGAGATTTCGGTTACCGGGAGATGGAGATGTCAGAGACTCACATCAACAGGAGTCTCAAAGTCGTGAAATGAGAAACCCTGAAATCGTGAAACAGACACATCACTTGGAGTGGTTGATACCGATATTTCGGTTACCGGGAGATGGATATGTCAGAGACTCACATCATCAGGAGTCCCGAAGTGTCGAAATGCAAAAACCCAAAACATGCACATCACTTGGAGTACTAGATACCAGGATTCCGGATACTGGGAGATGGAAATGACAAAGACTCTCATCATAAGGAGTCCCAAAGTTGCGAAACCCAAAATTGAGAAATGATAAGGACTCCATACTGGAGTTTCAGATACTGGGAGTAGGAGGAGTCAAGAGTGAAGAATACTCATCACAGGAGTCCTGAAATCGTGAAACCTGAAGTCGCGAAATGTCATAGACTACATACCGGAGGTTCAGATACTGGGAGTTGGAGATGTCAAGGTATTTCACCACAGGAATACCGAAATGCTGATTCGTTGAAATGTAAAATGTTGGAGTACTGGACCATTGATCTAACTCCATTTCGAAGTTCCAGATACCGAGATTTGAAGTGTCAAAACACTTCACCACCAAGAGTGCCGAAATGCCAAAATGCCGAAACGTGAAATTGGGAAATGCAGTTTCGACTAAGGCTGAGGTCATAGTCGTTGGTCACATCAGCAAAAGATGGGGGAAGGAGTTAGTGAAGACAGGCTCCTTTTCATAGTTTCGGGGGTCGAGAAATGGAGAGTACTAAATTCCTCCACCATGGTGATCCAAAAATACCGAAGAGAGGAATGCTGAAATGAATGTAAGATTTAGAGAAGTTAATCTAACGGTGCAGATGAAACTGAAGAAGATCGGAGGGTTACTGTAGCACTTCTCAGTGTAACTACTAGAAACCATTGATGGTTTCTGCTAGAGGACTTGAAGAGGCTTCTGTGTGATTTCCAGAGGAACTGAAGGGTCACAAGGAATCTACCAATAGAAGAAAAGTATGTTCATGGAGGCTATTGACAACTGGAAGAGTGTTGGAGTCGTTAACTACGATAGAGAGGGTGAGGTCAACTGCAATAGAAGATGAAGAATCTCAACTTCCTGTGATGCAAAGTAATGTGATCATGACACCCAGTGATGATGGACACATGGGATTAACAAACAGAGAAGATGAATATTTTCCATGATGAATAGGTAGAGAAATCGACATGCAGAGCATGCCGAACCATTGGACACAGGGCATGCACAAGATGCATAGAGAATATAAGGATGAAAAAAAAAAAAGAGTTGGGGGTTGCGGTGGTGTGGGATGAAAGTGTGAAGAAGGAGGTGGAGTGGAGCAGCTGAAATGGACAGAAGACAAAAGGTGCATTGAAAGGGAATGGTGTAGAAAGCACAAGAGGCAGAAGAACAAAAAAGTGCAATAGATGCATGCAGAAAGATAGTGAGGAAGACAAAGCAGTGAAATCTTGCAGAACAGTGATGAGACTGGTAAGTTGTTGTAGAACACTATATGACTGTAATAAGTTTCAGTAATTCATATTCATAAACCAGGGTGGTAGGGAGGTGCTAGGGAGGACTGGTTTCCTCAGAGGTTCAAGTGGTTTCTTGAACATAGGGAGTTGGTGCTTCCTTCTAGTTGGTGCTAGAGAAACTAGGGAATTGGTGCTTCCTTCTAGTTGGTGCTAGAGAAACAAGGGAGTTGGTTCTTCCTTCCTAGAGAAAACAGAGAGTTGGTGCTCTCAACAAGTTGCAGCTTGAAAAAATAGAGGTTGTAGCCTCACAATGAGTAGGTTCTCATATGTATGATAATGTAAACAATGTAAATAATTCTTATCATATAAAGAATAAGAGGTTTTTACCCTTTATGGGTTTCCTCGGGAAATATCTGTCTCTATGTATCTCATATATGTGACTGATGTTGAATGTGCCATTGCTTATTTTCCTACATTATTGTGATTATCATTGAGTGCCTTGTAAATAATTTAAAAGAAGCATAATTGTTTAAGCATGATAACAACCGATTCACCCCCCCC
>ML789041.1:82067-99607 GCA_009831015.1 Picea engelmannii | reverse complement strand
AACAGAGCCAAGACATCCTCAGGGAATTGAAGGATCATTTACAAAGGGCGCAAAACTAGCAAAAGGTCCAAGAAGACAAGCACAGAGTTGATCGTACCTTTGAGGTTGGTGATTTAGTCTATTTGAGGTTGCAACCATACAGGCAATACTCCATTAAAAGAAGCGGAGCGGAGAAACTGCAACCATGTTTCTTTGGACCTTACAGAGTCAGTAGGAGGATAGGGGCAGTAGCTTATGAGTTGGAGCTTCCACAGGGTGGAAAAATTCACAACGTCTTCCATGTCTCATGCCTTAAGAAATCCCTCAGTCAACATGTCAGGCCTATTGAGGCATTACCTCCCATGGATGAGGAGGGACAACTTGTTTTGATTCTAGAGGAGGTGTTAGAAGTCCGAGAGAAGAGGCTCCGAAACCGAAGCATCAAGGAGTATCTAATCAGGTGGAAGGATTTACCCATTGAGGATGCCACTTGGGAGAAGGAGCACGTGGTTAGAGAAGAAGGTTTGGAATTGATTGAGGACAAGCAATTTCAAGCAGGGGAGACTGTAATGTCCCCCACCTCTTAGAGAGGTGAGGAGGAGACTTAGTGGCCTCGGCACCCCCACTAGGTCATAGTCTCACACTAAAGGGGGGAAAGTCAAGAAGTTAAAAGTTATATTTTTAAGTTGACTTAAGAAAGGGAAAGGATAAAGGAGTAATAGATAACTCAACAGAATAATAGAATATTAACCCTGGGATTTAACCTAACTCAACAGAGAATTAGAAGGAAAAGTATAAGTAAGAGGCTGGGGTGCACCTATTACTCATTTTGGTTTTGGATTAGCATTTGCTATTGATCTTGAGCATTCAGTTTGGGGGTTTCATTGTACAAACCCTTGGGAGAAAATCAGTGGTGAAATATCCACTCACCTTGTTCCACAACTTGGTCTCGGGGATGAAAGACTCCTCCACACCATTCTAGTCTCAGGGCCAGTTTATCGAGGGAGGTTCGATCCATCTTATCCTAAGGGCCTAGGGCCATTACGATAGTTAGGTTTTGTTTGTAGGGGCATGACCATCAGTTTGAGGGATTTTCTGGAGGGTTATCATCATTGTACAGTTGTCTGCAGATTGGGACGTCTCGGAGCCATAGGGGACATCCTGTGATTCAGTAAAACTCAGATCTAGGGAGATCTGCTTGAGATATGAGCCCGAAACTTCTCCCACGAGATTCTCATAGCCCGATCTATATTCTTGGAGAGTTTCAGAGCATTTGGAGGCCTCCTTCATCAGGGTCGAACCTGCTAGGGTTTCAGTCATTCAGTGGGGCGCACCATTCAGTGCAGATTTCAGATCTACAACGATTGAGAGGGATCTTGGATATTCGGGCATCTGGGTTGTTCTTACCATCACCCGATCTATATTCTTGGAGAGTTTCAGATCATTTGGATATCTCCTTCATCAGGGTGAAACCAGCTAGGGTTTCAGTCATCCAATGGGGCACACCATTCAGTGGAGAATTCAGATCTACGGAGTTTGAGAGTGGATTTGGGAATTTGGACATCTGGGTTTTCCTTGCAGTTGCCCGATCTATCATTTGGCATATTTCTCGGGATGATTGGACACTTTTGGTAGTAGGGAAGAATTATTCAGGGCTTCAGCATTCTAGCAGGACATGGCACTTTCCAGCTTGGAGGTTGAGCATTAGTATGGCTCAAATCTGCTTGATTTAGTCTTCATTGTATATCCAGCCTTTGGAGGCTCATTTTGTATTGTCAGGAGAATTTTGTAGCAGCTCATATCTATTGCTTGTACGACCATCTGAGGTTTATGCCCGATCGGCCATCTATTGTATTGATCTTACATTGGTCATAATAAAAAGGTCAGATCATTGCTTGTGCTTCTACATCTTGAATATATTGTGATCTCCATGTGTTGATGAATCTTGTATGCACTTAAAAACTCAATAAATTAGTAGTAGTTAGTGATTCCAAGAAATAATTTGGCTTGGGATCATTACATAGCATGTACAGGATGGATATTAAGGATAGAATTTTGGAAGCTGCAAGTGCTGATTTGCAGTATAGAGACTTGGTAGCAAAGCTACAACTACGTGAGAGATCACAGAAAGAGGAAAGTTACACCTTGGGAGCTGATGGAATACTTTTGTACAAAAATAGAGTGTGTGTACCCAATGTCTAGGATTTGAGACTTGCGATTCTAAAAGAAATGCATAAAGTGACTTATGCTGGACATCTAGGATATCATAAGACTATGGTAGCAGTCAAGAGACATTATTTTTGGTTGAGTATGAAGAGAGAGATCACTGAATACATCGCCCAATGTATGGAGTGCCAAAAAGTTAAGGCTGGGGATAGGAACCTAGTAGGGTTGCTGCAGCCTTTACCCATTCCTGAGTGGAAGTGGGAAGTGGTGACGATGGATTTTATTACAGGATTTCCCAGAACTAGCAAGCAACATGATTCAATCATGGTGGCGGTGGACAAGCTTACAAAATCTGCCCATTTTATTCCACTAAAAACCACTCACAAGGTAGCACATGTTGTTGATATCTTCTTAAAAGAAGTGGCACACTTTCACGGAATTCCTAAAACGATTGTGTCTGATAGGGACCCGAAATTCGCCTCGAATTTTTGGAAAGGATTGTTCAAAGGATTCAAAATGAATCTAATTTTAATACAACGTATCATCCTGATTCTGATGGACAGATAGAGAGGGTGAACAGGGTAATAGAGGACATGTTGAGAATGTACGTGATGGACAAACCATCAAGATGGGAAGACTACCTGCATTTGGTAGAATTTGCCTACAATAATGGGTATCATGCATCATTGAAGATGATTCGATTTGAAGCACTTTATGGAAGAAAGTGCAACACTCTAGTGAGCTGGGATAATCTAGCTGACAGAGCAGTAGTTGGGCCAGAGTTGCTCAAAGAGATGGAAGACCAAATGATAAGAATTAAACAAAATTTGAAAGCTGCACAGGATAGGCAAAAAATTTATGCTGATAAGAACAGAACACACAGAGAATTCAAAGTGGGTGATCATGTTTTCCTGAAATTGAAAACTAACAGGAGTTCCCTGAAGCTGGGAAGTTGCACCAAGTTGGTAGCAAGATACTATGGGCCTTTTGAAATCCCGGAAATGATTGGGCCAGTTGCATACATGCTTGCATTACCTGCATCTATGACTGTACATAATGTGTTTCATGTTTCACTATTTAATAAATATATACCTTATGCTAATCATGTTATCGATTGGAATGTTATTCAGGTGGAACCAGAAGGTGTCCTGTAAGTGCATCCTATGCGCATATTGGACAGGAAAAGAAAACAACTCCGTAATCGAGCCATAGAGCTTGTAAAGGTCTAGTGGACCTGGTATGGTCCTGTGGACGTGACATGGGAGCATGAAGATGTTATGTGGGTAGAGTACCCGCATCTTTTTGAAAATTTATAAAAGCTTGCATATGCAGTGTAAAGTTGCACTGAGGACAGTGCATAAATAAGGGGAGGGGGATTGTAATGTCCCCAAGGCCGAGCCTTGTTTTAAATCTTGCTGATGAAATGAATTGTAAATATGTTTTATAGTCTGGTGAGCCAAGTTTATATAAGCTGGTAGGCTTATATGATTATTAGGCCAGAGAGTCTAAGTGTTGAAGGTGAAAAGCCTGATTTTGTACCTGTGTCTATGCAGAACATTAATAAAAAAAATGAAAACACCGTCGCGTGCAGGCCGACATGATGAATGAGTGAAGGGGGACTAAGAATCCATATAGTGGGAAAGGGATTAGGGGCTAGAAGGTGGGAAAAGGGGCTAAGTGTTGAGCCTAGGGGCTTAAGTCCTTGGGAATAATATTTTAATATTATTCCAAAAGACATGTGAATATTATGTTCTATCCTAAGTTCTTTTTGGAAAGACAAGTAACTTCCAAATGGAAGGAACACATGCTGAAGGAGTGCATGTAGTTTCATGGGTGACAAGTGTCAACCCAAGCACATGTAGATAAAACTACTGAGTAGAGCCATGATAGGGGGTCCTCCTCCATTCGACCCTAGACAGCCTAAGTGTGAACCCGTCTGACCTCTGCAAGAGACCTCGTGCAATTTAGAAACTGTGGGGAAAAAAGTCTGTGTTGATTTTAGGGATAGTCTGTGTTGATTTCTGGAAAACTGAGACATCCTCTGTCTAAACAGATTGAGCCTGTGTGTGGAATATCTGTCCCAAAGCCATAACCATGAGAAGATCTTGTCATTGTTGAGCCTGTTGGAAAGCCCGTTTTTGTTTTCCCCGTTGGCTGTTGTGGCCACGTAGCGCTAGACTGCATGTGGCTTGTTGGCAAGTTTGTACAACACTCTCTCTAGGTGAGAGAGGTGATTGGAGTTGGAAGAACATGTTGCTTGGCCTGTGAGTGATTCTCTCTAGGTGAGAGAGTGCGCAGAGGAAGGAGAGAACTCCTGGAAGGAACCCTGTAGCTATCACAGAGCGTGGAGAGTTCCGGTCTGGTCTGTTGTTGAAACCCAAGGTAAGGAAGGTTAGCAGCCGAAGGACTATCTAGGTGACAAAGAAGGTGTATACTCTTGGGGTGGAACAATCATGTGGGGAAGGAGAGTCTGTGGGTGGTGAGTATGAGTGGTTCCTGGGAGAGAATTCTTTCCTAGTGAATGTGTTTTTTTCCCTATAACCTCATCCTAGCCTAGTATTCCTTGCCTTGGTGTGGAGCTTAGTCCCAGCTCGGGGGTGACCTACTACTAAGCTTGATGGGCAACGCAGTCTAAGGTTGGGAGGTTCATGGAAGGCCTGGACCTGGTTGGTGGAATAATCACCGTTCTCAAAGATAAGTACGAGATGATGTTTCAATTATGTTACTACATGTCTGTGTATTTATAATTATCATGTACTCCGCTGTGCATATCAATTAATGTTAAAGCCATTAATTATTTATAATAACAATAATTCCTATGCTCACTCTGAGTTTAAATGTGTTTAACCTATTTTAAATTCATGTCATATATATATATATATATATATATATATATATATATATATATATATAATTAAGCATGAGATTGTTATTCCGCTAAGTAGTGCTTGCCCAACTGATGGAAAGGGGTATTACAGTATGGTATCAGAGCATTACATCCTCAACTTAAAGAGTGTTATAGTATGGTATCAGAGCGTTACAACTTCAACTGAAAGAATGTTACAAAAACCCTTCCATCAAAAGCTCTGGAGGTACCACCCATCCCTAGAGCCTCTCAAGTGTTAGGAGTTGAATAAATTACTAGATGCTAAAATTATCTTCCAGGTTAGACACTCTGCATGGGTATCAAATTTGGTTCTTTTCAGGAAAAAGTTTGGGGAAATCCGTTTGTGTGTGGATTTCAGAAACCTCGATAGAGAATTAGAAAAGGAAAACTACCCAGTCCCATCGATGGAGAAACTCTTGCAGACTGTGTCTGGTTCGGAGGTTTTTTCTCTGCTGGACGTTTTTTTAGGTTACAACCAACTTCTAGGTTTAGAGGAAGACTGATTGAAAACTAACTTCCAAACCAGGCGGGGAACCTATACTTATAAACACATTACTTTTGGGTTAATCATTGTAGGGGAAACCTTGCAAAGGGCCATGGACATGGCTTTTCAGGGACTAATCAATAAATGTGTAGTAATTTATTTGGATGACGTGACTGTGTATTCAAAGAATAGAGAAGATCATATACAACACCTAACCCAGATTTTCAAAAGGTGCAGGAAATATGGTATATCATTAAACCCTAAGAAAACTATATTTGGTGTCGAGGAAGGGAAAATACTAGGTCATATTATATCTCATGCAAGAATTCACATATACCTATAACAAATTAGGGCTATAGCTCATGTTCCATTACCCCACATAAATAAGGCTATGCAATCCTTCTTTTGGAAAATCAATTTTGTGAGAAAGTTCACCCCCGATTTTGCTGAAACTATCAAACCATTACAAAAAATGATCCACAAAGATGTTGAATTTAAGTGGGATGATGAACGAAAAATTTATTTCAGCAATATTAATACTGCAATATCTCAAGCTCTAGTGTTGCGAATTCCCGACTTTAGCAAAGAATTTTTCCTCTACACTTTTGCCTCTGACCAATCGTTAGTTGCAGTATTGACTCAGAGGGATGATAACAACAATGAGGGATGGTCTCATTTATGATCACTAATATCCAAGGGGCCGAACTAAATTACCCTTTTATAGACAAGCAGGTTTACGTGGTGTACAAGGAAGTGAAACACTTCATATCTTACATCCTAAATAACGACACCAAAGTCATTGTGCCTCATCCCGCTCTCTGATCCCTATTCACTCAACAAAAGATGGGGGAAAGAAGAGGGAACTGGATGACAGTGGTCCAAGAATTTTATCTCCATATAAAACCTGTAAAACTGGTTGAGGGACAAGGCTTATGTAAATTGGTAGTTGAAGCCCAGGACCAAGTAAATGAAGACTCTGAGTGGGAGAATGAATTGGAATTATGGTATAGTGAAGTTTCATATGTATCCTTAGGGAAGGAGTCTTGGTATGGAAATTTATCTTATCTCTTGCACCATGGGACTTGCCCAAAAAACCTAAACCCTAAGGAAAGGAGAGCTATCAGACTAAAATTAGCAAAATATCATCTCATAAATTCAATGCTCTTTCGCATTAATTATGACAGGGTAATTTTAAGATGTCTTGAATGAGAAGATGCAGACAAGGTTCTGAAGGAACTCCATGATGGTCCTATAGGTGGATAGTTCACAGGGAATACCACCGCTCATAATATACTAAGAGCCAAATATTATTGGCCTACTCTATTGAGGGATGCTCACACATACGCTAGGAACTTTAAAACTTGTCAGATAAGCTCAGGGAGGGAAAATAGAGAAGCTGTACCACTCCAACTTGTGGTCGTATCTAGGCCATTTGAGCAATGGGGGGTAGATATCATAGGAGAAATTACACTGAGTTCTTCAAAACAACATATATACATATTGAATTCCACCGAATATTCCACAAAATTTGGAGAGGTCGTCCCTCTGAATCATATGGATGAAAAGGTGGTGATCTAATTCATAGAACAACAACTGATCATAAGGTTTGGTATGCCTTCCGTCCTTGTTTTAGATAATTCCTCTTACTTTTATTCCACCCTATTAATAGATTTTTCTCTAGACAAAGGAATCATAATCAAATATTATGCAAACTACTATCCACAGGGGAATGAAGTGGCAGAATCAACCAATAAGAACCTAGTGAGGATATTAAAGAAAACAGTTGCAGACAACCAGAGGAATTGGCACAGTTCACTTCATAATGATTTATGGTCTGATAGAGTAACACCGAAGGAAGCTATAAGGAATTCCCCATATTTTCTGGTATACAAACAGGAATCCATTCTCCCGAATGGGATATATATCCCATCTCTTCAGCTTGCTCAGGATTCTAGAGGACAACCCTCATCGGTTATTCAACAAATAATTGATACCCTCCTCATGCAAGAAGAAGAAAGGGAGACTGGAAAAGAAAATTTCATTTATCATCAACAGATAGTTGAAAGGTGGTTTGACAAGCATAAGGCCAAAGAGAAGAATTTTGAAGAAGGAGACTTAGTCCTAAAATGGGATAGAGCGAATGAGCCGAAGGGAAAAGATTCGAAGTTTCAGAATCTATGGATCTGACTTTTTTAGGTAACTGAGAAAATTGGGGTAGGAAAATATCGGTTGCAAAATCTAAGGGGGAACCTGATGCCCTCTTGGTGAATGGTCAAGCCCTAAAAAATTATTTCCATTAAAAAAAAATGTGTTTGTTTTCATGATATTTTGTTTTTAGGTAGGCTTATTGTAGAGTGCTTCATTTTTGTTTTCTTGTTATAGTATTTTTTTCACTTTGAAGTTTGTGTTCCTCAAGGAATTGGTTGACCTTAGTTCATGCGATATAACAAACTATGTTCATGACTCATGCTTACATACAACACAAGAAGCGCTGAGAGAATTGTGGTTGTTTTCAAGGAGTTCTGTATCTAACCTGTGCAAATAAACAACCTTGGAAAAGTGATGAAATGTTTGCCTGGTGGTCTGGTAAAAGCTAAGGGGAAATATGGTAATATGGAAAGGACCACATGTACCTCAATATAGAGCTAGAAAAAATCTTCCTTGACCATCTCATTTTGCAAATAATAGACGTCCTCCTCTCCCACTCGCTCATGGTATTATACCAAAATAAAATCAGTTATATCAAATGAGTGCAAAGTACGAGAGGGTATGCATATAAATCCATTGGGGATATGGACACTCACTGGTAGTGAAGAAAGGTATGTGACGCCGGGGCAACTCCGTCGGGGCTAGGGATGCTCGCTAGCAGTGGAGAAACACTATAGAAAGTGATTGATGATAAATAAAATGCCTACTGCTAGTGAATTCTTTACTCGGATCTTGTGAAAAGAGGGCATGGGTCATGGTTAAAAGAAACAAAGGTGGAATAAAGGTTGAAAGCCCATAGGAAGGCCCAGATTCACCAACCATGGAATTTCAAACGTAAGGATAGAAGAGGCTCTGATAAAAAACCAATTAAGTTCTTAACCATCTTCTGCATCAGCTGAGCCCGGGGAAGGAACACAGATTCTGCTTTTGCCTAGTAATTATCCATTTGTTGAGCACTCAACACACCCTAAAAGCCTTATCAACATTTGTCACTTTTTGGGTACCACTTGTTTTCTTCATTGTATGACTCGATTTCATTTTGGGAAATTGTTTATCTTTGTTTGTTTCCATGTATCTTATCACCTAGTCAGTTTTTTTTGAACTTGTGGAACCTCATTTCTAAAATACCTTAACACCCGAATTAATAATTGACAGCTAAAAACTAAACCTAACACACTCAGGTTCGTCATTGGAAAGAATTCAAGTAAGTAAATTGTTGGTTGTGGAGCCTGATTATCTTCCTGATTCAGAGGTCCTTTCTTTCAACCGTGTTTATACCCCATGAAGACTTTAGACCCCATAAGTATGTACACTCTTCCACGTGGGGGAGTGCAGAGGGGGGTACCCCCTTTGTGTGGTCCAGGGGCGAAGCCCCCGAAGGAAAAATTGCCTTGTAAATGTATATTGTAATTTTATTGTAAATTTGGACTGTTCATTATAAGGTCGCAGATCTAACGGTAGAAATTATGTTAGGGTTTTTTTCCCTAGAAGGAAACCCTCTGTTATGAGGGAAATGTATTGCGACTATGCATTATGGCGAGTATTGTATTCTGAGAGAGGATACTGTGAGAGAAAGAAGAGGAAGTTACAACGAGTTTTGTTGTAGGTTGTATCACTTCATTTGTTGGATAATAATAAAGGAAAGACCTAGAAATTTCTTTGGTGGACGTAGCCCACAGTGGGTGAACCACATAAATCTATGTCTCTATTGTATTGTGTATCTTCTGTGTTTTTTTTTTGCATTTGTTTTATTTTATTTCTTTGTGGTCCTATTTTTCTAACAAATGGTATCAGAGAAAAAGGTAGCTCGCAGGAAAAGAGGGTTCCTGGTTTGAGTGGGAGCAATGTCGAAAGATGGAAAGTTTAGGGTCGATAAATTTAACGACCAAAACTACCAGTTATGGAAGATGTAGATGGAAGATTTCTTTATATTAGAAGGATCTATTCCTACCATTGGGTGTAGTAGAAAAGAAGTTGACGACCATGAAGGATGAAGAATGGGAGATTCTTGACATAAAGGCTCTAGGAACGATACGACTGATCTTGGCAGTGTTGGTGGCTTTCAATATTTCGAATGAAAAGACAACGAAGTATATTATGGAAGCATTGGATAAACTATATGAAAAACCCTTGGCATCTAATAAGGTATTTATAATGAAGAGATTATTTAAGTTCTGTAAAAGTGGACTTTGATGATGAGGTTATGGCTCTTCTAATATTATGCTCATTTCCAGAAAGATGGAACAGCTTGGTCATGGCTGTAAGTAACTCTGTCTCTGGTTCAAATACTTTAAAACTTGATGATGTTGTTGGTGTTATCCTTAGTGAGGAAATGTGATGGAAAAGCAAAGGTGAGACATCAGGTAATGCGTTGAACATGGAGAATAGGGGAATACAAAAGGATAGAAGAAAGGGCCCAGGGAACTACGAGAATTCTAGGAAGGGAAGATCCAAATACAGACTTCGAAAGATAGAGTGCTAGAATTGTGGGAAGAAATGACATCTGAAGAATGACTCCAGAGCTCCAAAGAAACAAAGAGATGGACAACAAGAGAGAAATCAGGAAGCAAATGTAACAGGTGATGTGTTACAAGATGCTTTGATTCTTTTTGTAGATAAAATTTTTGAGTCTTGGGTAGTATATTCAGGGGCTTCATTTCATGCCACACCCCATAGGAAACATTTTCTAGATTATATTCAAGGTGATTTTGAATAGGTTCATTTAGGTGATGATGCACCATGCAAAATTGTTGGAATGGGAAAGGTAAAAATAAAGCAATGCAATGGAAACAAATGGTTTTTGAAAGAGGTAAGACAAGTTCCAGATTTAAGAAAAAATATAATTTCAACAAGGCAGTTGGCGAGTGAAGGTTGTGTATCCATATTTACAGATAAGATGTGGAAGGTCATCAAAGGATCATTGGTGATAGAAAAATGAGAGAAGGTAGGTACATTGTATTTATGTACTGGTAATACTGACTCTTCTATCTCTTTATCTTCTATAGGAGTGGATAAAGCACTGTGGAATCATAGGATGGGACACATGAGTGAGAAGGTTATGCAAATACTGTTAGAAAAATAGGACCGTGGAGCAATAAAATAAAAAAAATACGAAAATAAAACACATAAGATACACCATACAATAGAGGCACTGATTTACGTGGTTCACCCAGTGTGGGCTACATCCACCAGAGAAATTGTCAGGTCCTTCCTTTATTATTATCCAACATATGAAGGGAGACAACCTACAACAAACCCACTTTAAATTCCTCGTCGTTTTCTCAAAGTCTCCTCTCTCAGAATACAATCTTCCCAATAATCCAAAGCCACAATACATTTCCCTCACAAAAGAGGGCTTCCTTTTAGGGAAAAAAACCCTAACATAATTTCTATCGTTAGATCTGTGACCTTATAATGATTGGTCCACATTTACAATGAAATTACAATATACATTTACAAGGAAATTTTTCCTCGGACCCCGTAGAGGGGGTACCCCCCTCTGCACTCCCCTGCGTGGAAGAGTGTACATACTTATGGGGTGTAAATTGTTCATGGGGTATAAACATGGCTGAAATCAAGGACCTATAAATCAAGAAGATAATCGGGCTTCAAAACCAATAGATAATTCACAAAAGAAACTTGCTTCCAGATCTTAAACAAATTGATTTGGACTTCTGTGAGCATTGTCTTTATGGAAAACATAAGAGAGTCATATTTCTCAGAGTCAGAAAAGAAAAGAAGAATGAAAGGTTAGATCTTGTGCATACATATGTATGGGGACCTACTCAGGTATCATCTCTTGGTGGCTCTCATTATTATGTTACTTTTATTGATGATGCAACTAGAAAAACTTGGGTTTATTGCATTCGACAAAAATGTGATGTTTTTTATACTTTTAAGAAATGGAAAGATTTATATGAGAATGAGACAGGAAAAAGTTTGAAGTGTCTCAGATCAGATAATGGAGGTGAATATTGGAGCAAGGAGTTTGATGAATATTGTTCATACCATGGGATTTGTAGAGAGAAGACAGTTCCAAGAACACCACAAGAAAATGGTGTGTCAGAAAGGATGAACAGGACAATCATGGAGCGTGAAAGGAGTATGAGATTGCATGTCAGTTTTCCCTTACAGTTCTAGGAATATGTTGTAGATACTGTTGTTTACTTAATAAACAAAGGACATTCAATCTCTTTGGATGATAGAATTCCAGAGGAGGAATGGATAGGAAAAAAGGTAAACTATTATTTTTTGAAAAATTTCGGTTGTGAAGCATTTGTCCATATTGATAAAGAAAATAGAACAAATCTTGAATCTAAATCCAAAAAGTGTACCTTTATTGCATATGGTGTTAATGATTTTGATTATCGATTATGGGATTATGAAAATAACAAAATCATTAGGAGTAGAGATGTCATATTCAATGAGAAGGTCATGTACAAAGATCAGTTGCAGGGAAAGAAATAGGAAGAAGAAAAACAAGAATACACAATGCTTGATGAGATCACCGAAAAACAAATTCCAAAGGAACCTGAAAATAAAAATGTACAACAACAGGAGAAGTAGGTACCTCAAACACCTGCAAGTGTTGTTAGAATATCTACCAGTTTAAGTATACCCCCTGAATGATACTCTCCTTCATTATATTATTTATTGTTGACTAATTCTTGTGAACCAGAATGTTATGAAGAGGCAATGCAGGTAGACACCAAAAATAAGTGGGATCAAGGCATTAAAGAGGAAATGGATTCCTTGGCAAATAACTAGACTTGGGACTTGGTTCAATTGCCTGCAGGAAAAAGAACATTGCAGAATAAATGGGTTTACAAGTTGAAGGAAGAATATGGAGGAGAAAAGCGGTACAAGGCTAGACTTGTTGAAAAGGGGTTTGGACAAAAGAAAGGTATAGATTTTGATGAAATATTTTCTCGTGTTGTTAAAATGACTTCAATTAGGACTATTTTAAGTCTTGTGATAGTAGAAGATTTGCATCTTGAACAATTAGATGTAAAAACATCTTTTCTCCATGGGGATTTGGAGGAAGAGATTTTCATGAAGCAACCACAGGGGTGTGGGGTCAAAGGGAAGGAGAATTTGGTATGCAGGTTGAAGAAGATCTTGTTTCTATGGCCTAAATCAAGCTCCAAGGCAGTGGTATTTGAAGTTTGAGAGGTTTATGGTAGAACAGGGTTATAGTAGATGTCATTCTGATCACTGTGTTTATTTTAAAAGGCTATAAAATGGAAGCTATATTATCTTACTATTGTATGTAGATGACATTCTTGTTGCAGGGTATAATATGCAGGATATAAATATGCTCAAGAATAAATTATCCAATTCATTTGCGATGAAGGATTTGGGTGATGCAAAGAAAATCCTTGGCATGAGAATAACAAGAGACAGAAAAAATTGCAAATTGACAGTCTTAGGGTGAGTATACAACGAAGGTGTTGGAGAGGTTTAGAATGCACAATGCAAAACTAGTTAGTACACCTTTGGATATCCATTTCAAATTAACTAAGGAAATGTGTCCCAAGACATAAGAGGAGATAAAATACATGTCCAGGGTCCCTTATTCATCAACAGTTGGTAGACTGATGTATGCAATGGTTTGCACAAGACTAGATATTGCACTTGAAGTGGGAGTTGTGAGCAGGTATATGAAAAATCCAGGTAAAGAACTTTGGGAGGAAGTAAAGTGGATTCTCAGGTATTTGAGAGGTACTGGTACTCATGCATTATGTTTTGGAGGTTCAAACACTTTTCTACAGGGATATATTGATTCATATATGATAGGTGATAAAGACAACATGAGGAGGAGCACGAGGTATGTTTTTACTATAGGTGGAACAACAGTAAGTTGGATTTTGAAACTGCAAAAGGTTGTTGCACTTTCAACAACAGAGGCAAAGTATGTTGCTGCTACAGAGGCTAGTAAAGAGATGATTTGGTTACAAAGGTTTATGGAGGAATTGGGAATGAAACAAGAGAATAGAAGGTTGTACTATGACAGTGAGAGTGCAATTCATCTTGCAAAGAAATCAACCTTCCATTCAAAGACTAAGAATATATAGTTGATGTACCAATTCATATGATCCACCTTGGAAGATGGACATTTGAAGTTGGAAAAGATACACACTAGAGAGAATCCTGCAAACATGTTAACAAAGGGAGTAACCAAAGAGAAACTGAGTTCCTGCTCAGTTTCAGTTGGTCTTCAAGAATGAAGATGAAGATGAGAAATTTGTCAGGTCCAAGAAGGTTCAGAGTCTAGCATATAGAGCAATGGTGGAGTTGTTGAGATCAGTCTCCAAGTGGGAGATTGTTGGTTGTGGAGCCTGATTATCTTCCTGATTCAGAGGTCCTTAGTTTCAGCCGTGTTTATATGTCATGACAACTTTACACCCCAGAAGTATGTACACTCTTCCACATGGGGGAGTGCAGAGGGGGGGTACCCCCTCTGTGGGGTCCAGGGGGTTCAGGGTAAAGCCTCCGAAGGATTTTTTTTTTGTAAATGTATATTGTAATTTCATTGTAAATATGGACCATTCATTTTAAGGTTGCAGATCTAATGGTAGAAATTATGTTATAGTGTTTTTATATTAAGACCTAATATTGGCTCATTACCCCTTAATTGTGGCATATTACATTAGTAATGTTATTTTATTTATGTCAGCTTTATTTCATTAGTTGTAATTATATCTCCTAGTCTCCTATATATACCAAGGAGACATTTTCATTTGGAATCATCTTATACTTGAACATTTATGTGGGGTAAAAGGAGGTTTCCCCCTCGAAGAGTATTATTATCTGTAATTATCTCTTTTTCAAGCCGTTGAGTACTTATTCTGAGAATTTTCTATGCTATATTGATATTTGGTTCTTAACATATGGTATCAGAGCTCAAGGTCTTGGGGTTTCGCTGCTGCATCTGAGACACCTTGGAATTTTTTCTATAAAATTTTTCTACAATGTTTCAGAAGGAATGGCTTGGAGGATATTTAGTAGATGGATCAAGGTATGTTGGGTTAGAATTTCAGCTCCTCGGGATTTATACTTTCGGAGATACAACTTGTGAAAGATAGGGTTCTGGAATCATCCTGAACTATGTCATTGTATAATTTTCACTATAAAACATTTTCTGTAATGTTTCAGACCATGAAATCCGGAGGATATTCATAGAAATTAGTAAGGTATCTGTGGTAAACATTTCCACTTCTGGGTCATCTTACATTTGTAGATACACCATGTTGAATATAGGGTATCTGACTAGTCCTATTGACTAGTCTCAAGAGAGTGTTCCAGGTAAAACAATAATAAATTCTTCCTAGAGTATCCAAATTGAGTGAGACCAGTTTCATTGGATAGTGGACAATATGTAGTATTTCTGGTATGAGTTTCAGAATTTATATACATTATTTTGTCTGGGGCATGCTATACAAGTGAGATCTCCTGGAAAGGAAAAAATCATAAAGTTGTGGGGATGTTACCATAAATTCCACTTGGCACATCCAATATTGATCAGACCTGTGGCATTGCAGAGAAGAAATATCATAGAACTACAAAAAATAAAGTTTGATACCCAGAAGGGCCGAAACTTGTGAGATACAACAGAAGAAAGATTGTCTAGAAGAACCACCTCAACATCAAGGTTCAAAAGTGATACTTGGCCAACATGCCACCCAAAAAGGGAACATCTACACCAAATAAGCCTCTAGACAATCCTACTTGGAATCTTGATGAAGGTGAAGAAATGCGTAGGCACATAAATGATTTACAAAAGAAGATAGTAAGAAAAGATGAACTACAAGAGATGATGGATTCAACAGAAGCTAAGCTTGAGGCAATAAATACTAAGATGGACACTTTAAAAGGGGAGATCATGGAAGTATTAAAACATTTTGTACCAGAGAGGACACCTGAAAGTGAAAATGCATCCCATGAAATTCATTATGAGGACACAAGGAAGGTGAATCAAGCATGGAGAAACTCTAACCTTGGGTTGAATACCAACCATGTTCCTAAGATCGATATGAGGAAGTTTGATGGCAAGGACCCTATCACATGGATGCTTCAGATGGAGCAATTCTTTGATCTACATAATGTGCCACATACACAAAAGGTACAAATTTCTTCTTTATATCTAAAACCCAATCAATTTGTATGGTATAGATGGATTTTTTCTCGCAAATCACTTCTCACTTGGACAATTTTCATGAAAGAAATGATATCGCACTATGAGGATACAAGGATCAATACCTTCTTTAGGCAATTGATAAATCTCAAGCAAAAGGGTTCAATTACAAAGCACATTGAGAACTTCCAAAGATTTAATATAAAGGTAACATATATTCCATATGAGCACTTAATTGATGTGTTCATAGGAACTTTAAGAGATAACATTCAACATGAGGTTCACCTTTGGGAACCCAAATTATTGGAGAATACATTTAGGGTGGCAGGAAATGTTGAAAGTAAAAATATGGCTATGGCTACTAGAGGGACCAATCCCAACCTCTATAGAGAGAATAATGCTCCTTCTTCTAAAACACCTCAACCTACAAGGTTGACACCTCAACAATTGGAGGAAAGAAAAGCAAAAGGTTTATGCTTTAATTGTGACAAAAAGTACAGTAAGGGACATAAGAGTGGTGAGAAGAAATTATTCTACATAGATTGTGAAAAGGAAGAAAAACAAGAACAAGAACCATCTCAAGATGAAAACATAGAAGCAATTTCATCTGAAGAGTTGAATCCCACGATATCGTGTAATGAATTGGCTGGAATTAACACTCCTCAAACCCTCAAGCTCGAAGGATACATCAAAAAGAAAAAGGTAATAGTCCTAATTGATTCTAGAAGTACTCATAATTTCATTCACTATAAATTAGCCAAAGCTCTCAATTTCTTTGTATATCCAGCACCAGAGTTTCAAGTAATGATTGCAGATGGAGGAACTATCAATTGCTCAGGAAAATGCAATAAGATCAATCTTACTATGGGGGAATATGTAATGAATAGTCCAATGATTTCTATACCCATGGGTGGTGCTGATGTTGTACTAGGAATCCAATGGTAACAATCATTAGGAACATTGGCTTTTAATTTTCAAGAACTTTTCATGAAATTTTCATTGGAAGGAAAAGAAATTGAGTTAAGAGGTATCACAGGGAAACCCAGTAAGGTGATAGGCTCTAATGGCATGACAAAATTATTGAAAAATGTAGGAGCCGAATAAATTAAACAACCAATTATTTTATACTTAGTAGTAAAATTCAAGAATTTCTATAATTTAGCTCATTCGTATGCAAATTCATCAATAATAATTTTTTTTTTAGGAGATTAATCAACAATGCATAATTTTAAATAATACCTGAACCTGATGCTATTAACCTTCGTTTGTCCGTCGCTTGCCTCCTTCCCACTTCTGCAAAACACTACCCAAAATCGTTCCTCCCTGCCAACTAGGTAACTCCCTAGCTCCAGGATATCAACGGATATCCTCGCCCCCGTGCCCAAAACCCCCAGCAACCCCGGTGCACTGATATAATCTCACTCCCAATGTTTCTCTTCTCTCTGCAATACCCAGAGCTCCCAAAATCCATCCCCCAACCTCCCGTGGAATAACCCCCTGTCCAACTCCTTCCCTTCCTTATCCCTCCTTCACCGACTCTCCCCCCCCATTTACTCCCTACCTAACCCATTTATTACTCTTATCCTTTCCCGTTAATTCTTTTATCTTCTCGGGATTCATAGGTTATCCCTTGTTGTATACACAACCATTTTATATCATATACCATTAATCTATTAAATCCA
>ML789041.1:47977-80274 GCA_009831015.1 Picea engelmannii | reverse complement strand
GACGATAGGCAACGGGTCCAATTTTCTCTTGGATCCTGAATGGTCCTATAAACTGAGGTGACAATTTTGTCCCCTTCCCGAACCATATGGTACTCTTATTAGGCCTGATACGAATGAAAACCTGGTCTCCCACTTCATAACTTCGGTCGGTCATGTGTGCATCCGCATAGCTTTTCTGTCTATCCTGTTCTTCCTTTAGTCTCTGCCTAATCTGAATCACCTGTTCCTCCATTTCTTGAATCAATTCTGGCCCAACTATTACTCGGTCTTCTAGTCTATCCCAACTCAATGGTGTTCTACATGGCGTCCCATACAAAGCTTCATAGGGTGGCATTTCAATGGAGCTATGATAACTGTTATTGTAGGCAAAATCTACCAAAGGTAGGTACTTCTCCCACTGGGTTTGATTATCCATTACATACATCCTAAGAATGTCTTCCATGACTTGATTTACTCTTTCAATTTTTCCATCTGTTTCAGGATGATAAGTTGTGCTTAAGTTCAACTGAGTCCCCAACACTATCTATAAACTTGTCCAGAACCTAGAAGTGAATCTGGAGTCCCTATCTGAAATGATCTTCTTAGGTATCCCGTGCAAATGGATAACCTCGCTTATAAACACACGTGCCACATCAGTGACATCGTAAGTGTCCCTAACCGGAATGAAATGAGCACTCTTGTTTAACTTATCCACTATCACAAAAATGGCATTGTGTCTATGAGATGTGAGCAACAACCCCACAACAAAATCCATAGAGTTGACTTCCCATTTGGACATAGGAACATCATGTGGTTGTAGGAGGCCTGCTGGGTGATGGTGGTTGGCTTTCACTTGTTGACACTCTAGGCATTTGGCGACGAAATGGACTACATCGCGCTTCATGCCCACCTAGAAGAAGAGATTCCTCATATATGCGTACATCTTCTTCACACCCGGATGCACACAATAAAGTGATATATGGGCTTCCTTCAATATGATGCTTCGAATATCCCCATCCTCAGGGATGCACATCCTTCCTCGATATATTAACAATCCGTCTATTTCCAGACTATATCCTTCATACTTTGGGTCTAACTGCCTCCCACTCTGGAGGTTTGAAGTAACCTTTAAATACCAACTGTCTCCTGGGAGTTGTGTCAACACATGTTCCCTTAGATTGACCTTTAAGGTTACCAAGGAGAAGATACGTGGTCTCTTACTCAAGGCATCTGCGACCACATTTTCCTTTCCCTTGATGTACGGAATACCAAAATCGTACTCACTCATAAACTCACTCCATTGCCTTTGCCTGACATTCAGATCTGTTTGAGTGAAGAGATGTTTTAAACTTTGATGGTCTGTTTTGAGCTCAAAGTTTCGCCCAACAAGATAGTGCCTCCAAATTTTCAGAGCTAGCATTACAGCTGCCAACTCTAAATCATGAGTCACGTATAAATATTCATGCTTCTTCAACTTCCTTGACGCATAATATATCACTCCTCCATCCTGCATTAGCACGGCCCCCAACCCTTTCTTCGAGGCATCCGTGCAGACCGTGAAGTCCTTTTCCATATCTGGCACTTGTAGAATTGGCACACTAGTTAGTAACCTCTAAATCTCAATGAATGCACTATCACATTCTTCTGTCCATTCATACCTGACCCCCTTGCGTTGCAAAGTGGTGATGGGTTTCTCTATTTTTGAGAATCCTTCAACAAACCTCTGGTAATAACCTGCTAGCCCCATGAAGCTACTCACCTCTTGGGAATTTTTCAGCACTGGCCATTCCATAATGGCCTTTACCTTTTCTAGGTCCATAGAGATTCCTTTGCTGGAAATGATATGACCTAAATAGTGGATCTCTTTCTGGAAGAAGGAACACTTCGACAACTTCCCATACAATTTGTTCTCTCTAAGGTAGGACAACACTATTCGCAAGTGTTCCTCATGTTTTCTTTCATTCTTGGAATAGATGAGGATGTCATCTAAAAAGACTTGTGCAAAGTGGTCTAAGTACTTCCGAAATACGCCATTCATGAGGCTCATGAATACTACTGGCGCATTGGTCAATCCGAAAGGTATGACAAAAAACTCATAATTTCCAAACCGAGTTCGAAAGGCAGTTTTTGGGATATCACCTTCCTTAATCCTTAACTGATGATACCCTGATCACAAATCGATCTTTGAGAATACCACTGCTCAATTCATCTGATCGAAGAGGTCATCTATTCGCGGCATCAGGTAACTATTTTTCACTGTAGAACGGTTCAAGTCCCTGTAGTCTATACACAGTCGTAAGGATCCATCCTTCTTCTTTACAAAAATTACCGGTGCGCCCCAAGGTGAGACAGTGGGCCTTATTATCCCTATGTCCAGTAACTCTTTCAACAACATTTTCAATTCACAAAGTTCTGGCGTTGTCATCCGATACAGAGTCTTGGATATTGGTTCTGCACCAGGTTTTAGCTCTATTGTAAAATCAAGCTCCCTCTCAGGACGTAACCCTGGTAACTTGTTTGGAAAAACATCCTGAAATTCTGACAATACTGGGTACTGATCCAATGAGGGTCCCTTCCTTTCATTCAATGCTTCCATTACATAAATTCGACACCCTTGTCTCAAGCATCGCTTGACCTTCATAGTGGATATAAAGTGTAACGACACTTTTCTCTGTACACCCTAGATCTCTACTGGTCTTCCTTCATCATCGACACAAAGCACCCTCTTTGCAAAACAATCTACCAAAGCTCGATGAGCTGCTAACCAATCCATTCCAATGATTATCTCATATGCCCCAAGAGCAGTGACGTATACCTTCAACCTAGTAGTACACACTCCCAGATCTACTATACAATTATCAACACTAGGTCCTACCGCTTGTTTTTCCCCCGAATCCATCTCGACTTGTTTAAAGTCATCGTGCTTGTAGGCTGCCAACCCACTCTTTTCTAATGCAGATGGTGAAATGAAACTATCTGTTGCACCAGAATCAAACAAAATCTTAACATTGATATGATTTAGCATACCTAATGACTCCACCACCGTGGATTGATGTTCGGCCTGGTGGTTATTAACTGCTGCGTAAATATGGTGGCTGCTACTTGCTCTCCCCATCGGTGCCTTTCCTTCTCTATGCACGAACCCTGATTGTAACTCTGGGAAGTCGTGCTGGTAATGGGGTCCTTCGCACCTCCAACAGGTAACATGAGATTGAACTTGTGCACTGTTATGTGACTGTCTCTGAAATGAGTTCCTTCCCCTGGAACCCCTGCCCCTACTTGTTGTTCCCTGAGATGGTCGTGAACCTGTCTGAACTATTGGTGATGAACGAGATGCTACACTCGCTTCCATTGAAATCCCTGCAGCTACTGTCCTTGGCGTGACTCTGTTACCATATGGCGGTGGCCTTGAGCCGCCTCCCCTAGGAAATATCCTCGGGGCCTTTCCTATGAATCCAGGGCGATGCGAAAATGTTGGTCTTGCACCCCCGGATAAGTTCATGTGTTCTTCCACGTAACGGGCATTTTCCACCGCCTCCACTACTGAAGACAACTTCCACATCCGCACCATAGCTCTTATCCTAGGGTTCAATCCATAGACAAAAATCTCTGCCTGTCATTGGTCGTTATCCATATGCGACACATATTTGACCAGTTCCATAAACCTGATCTCATATTTTTCTACCATTCTGTTTCCCTGTACTAAGGCATGAAATTCCCCTACCTGTTGTTCCTCGTAGTATGTCGGTAGATATTTCCTTCAGAACCTCTCCTCAAAAAGTTCCCAAGATACTGTGTCTGGGGTAAGGTGTAGTTGTCTTTCCAGGTTGCCCCACCAGTTCAAAGCGTTGTCTCTTAAATGAAAAATGGTGATCTTTTCCTTTGAATTGGATGCATAGTCCCTTAAGTAAAAACACCTTGTCATGCCTTCCAACCATGCTTCCACGCGTTCACTAGAGCAACCCCCAACAAACTCCGGAAGTTTGATATTCTACAATTCCCGTGTGATGTCTTCAGGTGGAGGTCCTCCCCCTGAATCCCTTGACGCTTCTGGATTACCCATTCTAGACGGTGGGGGTTCCACTTTAGTTGTTTTCGGTTGTCGCCCGTTTAAATTCTCGTTAATGGCTTCCAACGAGCGCAGTATGAGGGCTAGTTCGGGCGATGGTGGTGGTGGCATTGGCGGTGTTGGCGGTGCTTGCGACGATGCTTCCCTGCCTCGGTTCCCTCGAGTCTTGACCATCTTGTATACTTTGACCTACATCCACCAAAGTTGTCAGGGTGAGTTCCTAGGATGTTTCAAATTGGTGCTACTCAAACTAGAAATAGGGTTAGGCATAAGTTTTCTTTACTTATCTGTAAACAGACATTACTCCATTAGGGGATTGGCTAAGTTAGGGTTAGGATTAAGCGTCTAAGCTTGATTTCTTCGCCCCTACAAAAGAAATATTGGTTTCCTTACCCTATAGCTACGTTATCCTTGTGCCTCACTCGCCACTTCCTATGCTTACTCTCCTAGTCTAATCCCTTTTAACTTTTCTCTTACCACTTGATTAAAGTGACCTTCGATCTTATGTTTATTAATTTATGCCAATTTGCGTACACCTATTGACAATGGGCACAATTAATGATCTTTTAATCTTATTTAACCTTAAACCCAGATATGATGGCTATGCATTGAAGATGCTGGCATATTCTTAGTCGTCCTCCAAAGTCAAATGGGTCATATTTATTGTTCATAACTTTCTTGCATTTATCAAGGCATCTGTTAACATGTTTACCTTTTTTTTTTTTTTTTTTTAACATTTACCTAATCACATAAAAAAAATGTTGTAAGGTTATACAATTACCATCTTTAATGATTAAATAGGATTAAACCTTGGCATCTAAACAATTATCCCCAACTGCCAGCCCCGTTTTGGTGTTCACCAGAGCTATGTACCTTTTGGCGTTAGTGTTCTTCTTAAGACGCTTTGCTTGGTCGGTGGTCTTGGGTATGACAATTAAAGTATTTATTAGTGAAATTATTTGTAAAAGTCACATCGTGTGGTGCATTGGTAGGGTGGACTTTGTAAATACTTGACCGGTGGGGAGGTCTAGGTTTCGATCCCTGCGGACTCCATAAATTTTTCTTAGCCCTATATTACTCAAACTTAACTAATATTTTAATTAACTCTTGGTAAAATTAATAAAGTTAATTAGTTTAATAGTTTAATTAGTTTTACTTAACTTTATTAAAAGTTAATTAAAAGTCAATGTAGTTTAATAAAATATATTAAAATGATTTTTTTTTTAAATAATATTTAATAACACTTACAATAGTTTTCAACGGAATTTAATTAATATATTTAATTTAATTAATTTAATTACTCTTGATATTTATTTCAACTTAAGATAAGTTAAAGAAAATATAACGAAAAATTTAATATAAAAAAAAACTAAAATTAAAATTAAGCAAATATTTAAAAAAAAAAAAAAAAATTAAACACAAGACTTGAATTGGAAACGTGGGGATTGCACACCACCCAATTGCCCAAAGACTCACAAGTCGGCAACGTGGGGATTGCATGCGACCCTCGTTCCCTTCGCTCCCTTATTTGGAATAAAAAAAAATGACCACCTCCTTTAAACCCTAAACTTTTCCACTTCTCCCTCATTTGTTGTGGCTGTGCGAGGAGGCGTGAGGGAGCATGGACGCCATGGTTAACCCTCTCCTCCATACTACCTACAACTTGGGATTTTCTAGTCATTGGAATTAGTCGGAGCTCGTGGTCCAGGAGGCATGGTTCATGGTTGGCTTGTCCGACAATTTTCTGAACTTTTCTCTCACTCACCAGGTATGTTTTGGTTGTTGAAAGTCGTTCACAAACAATATTAATTTGCTCATGTTTAATAAGATTTATCATGTCATATGATTTCTGTTCATGTGTGTGTTTTGAAATGGGAATATTGAACAGATTCTGCTATAAACTTTGGGAATGAGTTATAATTGGAAATGAAAAGTATAATGGATGGAATTCCGATGGATCCGTATATGCATGTTGTATATAGATACACTTAGCTAAACTGTGACTGTTCATATTGCCTACATAGGATTTCTTTTTGTACATTCAGTTTTAAGAAAAACATTTTTTTTTTGTTTAAAAAAAAAATAAAACTAGCAGAATAGAGCCTATAGGCTTGATTTGACAAAGAAACTAGTGATATGAATGATTCACAGATTGCCTTCAACCATGAAGAAAATATCTTTGGAACAGATTTGAATGTTCTAACTATCTTGGTATGCTCGCTATATATCTTAGGTGGGTTTTTTCTTTGATCTATAACATATGCAGCTACATGGACCAGTTGTTGTGCTTGTTTGTCTGATTCTAATTTTCAATCATATCAATCGTATAGAACACAGTAAGTGTTATCCAGGCATTACAGCAGGTAAGCATTCAACATTCTCCAGAATAACACTTCATTCAGCCGGTTTCATTCATTTATTAAAGAGATTCATAAAATATTTTGGACTATAATCTATGCATTTCCTCATTAATATTGACACCAACAAGATTGTGCTAGCATCAAGGAGATTTACCGAAATGGATTGTTTTTTTTATTTTATTTTTTTAATTAGAGATTCATATAACAATGCATGCATCCACCCTGCTCGCTACTGAGTTGCTTCTCTTGATTTGTTAGGCCTGGAATTTGACTGATTGTTTTTTTTTAATTGAGTACGTATTTGACTTGTAAAATAGGATCTGAAACATATAACATTACGGATGATTAAAATCATAAAACATAGATTTGAATGGGATGTATATATAAAGTCAAACTCCATACATATAATTTAAAAGAATAATATATATTATTGTTTACTATCGAAACCAATTTTCCATTTTGTAATTAATTGTTTTGAGTTATATGTAGAATTGCCTTATAATATGTGTATTTACTCAATTCATTTTCACCATAGCGACTTGGCAAGCAACCTCATATGAACGATAACGTCTCCGTAATAAAACAAAATACCCCGTGTCTATAACATATGCATGGATAATTTATTTTGAACGTTCCCTCAAGCAGACTCGTGGGTACAATCATATCAATTTGAGTAAGTTCTAGTTATAGAATTATGAAAGTTTTATAGCATCCCTTTCTTTTCAAAGAGCGATAGATCTAAGATATTTCTCTGTAAAGTGAAACTTGGGAACACAAATACATAATCTTAGTAGCACGCACACTGGCGAGACCTTTCTTTCCTTCCTCTGTCCCACAAGGGAAAACCCAAACCAAGCCTATTTATTATATTATTAATTATATTAGTTAAAACCTGCAATCACTTATGCTCGGTTGGAGATAGCAACTTGGAATGGAGCGAAGGAACTCAAGCTTATTTAAATCTATTGAACTCAAAGGTGCGACAATTCATAATAGAATAACTTCGGGTGGGCGCAACATATCTACACTTTCTCCTCAAAAAGTTTTCTTTTTTCAATCCCAGTCTGATAACTATGGTGCATTACAATTGAGGATTCCTTTCATAAAGATGATCCTTAGAACTAATTTATTTGATTGATGATTCTTAACATATACAAAACTCACTTGGAACTCATATTAACTTCCAGAATTTAGTGTTTCCTTTCAGGTTATATCTTACCAATTATACGCCTTTTTATATTGTGTAAGGGGACAAATTAGGGTTTGAAGTAACATTTCTATCCATGTCCTGTGTGAAACGTAAATCGATCATTATAGTTCTTAAGCGCTACTCCGTTCCAATCGACTAGAAATTAGTCATTTCTTGAACTGTGCCAGGTACGTTCGTTATCTTATTCGAAAGCCACCACCTTGCCAATGATCCATCCCATTTGAACCTTGGACGGAAAAAGATCGAATTATGCCGGCCGTGAAGTCGATAATTCAAGTCAATAATAAGGTGGCGTTAATTCGTATAGTGAAGTGGGATATTTATTGATTTAAAGCCGACACTTCCTTCTATAACTCTCCCTAGAGTTTTAGTTGAGACTGATAGTGAGTTTTTATACTGGGGCTAATGGAAGGATTCTCTAAACTGCTAATCGTGATATGACGGTCGAATTAGGGTTTGAAGTAGACAAAATGAACAAATTACATGCAAGGTTTTTTTTTTTTTTTTTTACATTCTTTATTCGTATTTCTTTTATATTTATTTTTGTTTACATATAATCAAAATAATAGTTCTTTTGGTTTGCAGGCTAGGCGGAGGGGAATTTGGCCCTTAAGGCTCCAGATTGTGAACGAGGCACTCTGATACCATATGTAGGAGCCGAATAAATTAAACAACCAATTATTTTATACTTAGTAGTAAAATTCAAGAATTTCTATAATTTAGCTCATTCGTATGCAAATTCATCAATAATAATTTTTTTATTATAAGAGATTAATCAACAATGCACAATTTTAAATAATACCTGAACCTGATGCTATTAACCTCAATTGGTCTGCCGCTTGCCTCCTTCCCGCTTTTGCAAAACACTGCCCAAAACCATTCCTCCCTGACAACTAGGTAACTCCCTAGCTCTAGGATATCAACGGATATCCTCGCCCCCGTGCCCAAAACCCCCGACAACCCCGGTGCACTGATACAATCTCACTCCCAATGTTTCTCTTCTCTCTGTAATACCCAGAGCTCCCAAAATCCATCCCCCAACCTCCCGTGGAATAACCCCCCGTCCAACTCCTTCCCTTCTTTATCCCTCCTTCACCGACTCTCCCCCCCCCATTTACTCCCTACCTAACCCATTTATTACTCTTATCCTTTCCCGTTAATTCTTTTATCTTCTCGAGATTCATAGGTTATCCCTTGTTGTATACACAACCATTTTATATTATATACCATTAATCTATTAAATCCATTACACAAGTTATTAAATGTAGTTTGTAGTTAAATTATTAATTAATTAATCACAATTATATCCCGTAATTAATTAATAACTCACTTAATTAATATCATTAAATCATATTTGTTTAATTAATACCTTGTTAACACAATTAATCCCCTAATTAGTTTTACTTTATAATTTCTTAAGCATTTATCCAACTGGGGTCGTTACAAAAAAGGGGCATCAAGGTGTTATTGCACAACTATGCTCACTAGATGTTCAAACATCTAATCCATCTATTCCTCAAGATATCTAAGGGATCATTGATAAGCATTCCAAATTATTCGAAGATATTCCCAAAGGTATTCTACCCACTCAAAATCATGATCATGAAATTCACCTAATTCCTAGGAGTGTTCCTCCTAACATCAGTCCATACAGATACCCTTATTCCCAGAAGAGTGAAATTGAGCACATGGTTGAAGAAATGTTAGAGGATGGCATTATTAGACCTAACCAAAGTTCTTACTCTGCACCAGTGGTAATGTTATTCAAGAAATATAGCTCATGACTTATGTGTCAAGATTATAGAGAGCTCAACAAGATCACTATTAAAGATAAGTTTCCCATTCCCGTCATTGATGAATTGTTAGATGAACTACATGGAGCAATCTATTTCACAAAATTGGATCTTCGTTTAGGGTATCATTATATTAGAATGAAGGAAGAAGATATCCCAAAAACAACATTCTGAAATCATGAAGGGCATTATGAATTTTTGGTCACCCCTTTTGGCCTTACAAATGCACCTTCCACATTCCAAGGGTTGACGAATTCCATTTTCAAGCCCTTCCTTCAAAACTTTTTGTTAGTATTTTTTGATGATATACTAATCTATATAAAGTCTTGGGAAGATCATGTGCGACATGTTGACAAGATGCTACAACTACTAAAGGAGAAACATCTATATGCCAAACCATCCAAATGTTTCTTTGGAGTGAAGGAGGTAGAGTATTTGGGTCATATCATATCTCATGAAGGTGTCAAGGTAGACCCTAGCAAGATTAAGGCCATGATGGACTGGCCGATTCCCAAAACTTTGAATAATCTTAGAGTATTTTTGGGTTTGATAGGTTACTACCGCAAGTTTGTTCGTCACTATGGAAGAATAGCAACACCTTTAATGACACTAACTAAGAAGGATGCGTTTTCATGGAATCCAGAGGAAACTAAAGGTTTCGAACAACTTAAAGAGGTGATGTGAAAAGATCCCATCTTGACCACTCCAGACTTCACAAAAACCTTTATTGTGGAATGTGATGCCTTGGGAAATGGAATTGGTGTTGTCCTAATGCAAGAAGGAAGGCCCCTATCTTTTGAAAGTCGACCACTCAAGGGAAAGAACTTACAAAAACCCATTTATGAGAAGGAAATGATGGAAATACTACATGCATTGAAGAAATGGAATCCTTACCTAATAGGTAGGCACTTCAAGGTCAAAACAGATCATGATAGTCTTAAATACTTCTTGGAACAAAGACTATCTTCAGAAGAACAACAAAAATGGGTAACCAAGATATTGGGTTATGATTTTGAAATTCTCTATAAAAAGGGGAAGAAAAATGTTGTGGCAGATGCACTCTCAAGAAAGGATGAATATGTTTAGGCCCTTCTCTGTGCTATCTCGATCATCCAACCCAATTTGATAATAGAACTAAGGGATGAATGGAAGAGTGATGAAAAAGTGTGGACTCTCATTTAAAGGTTGCACCAGGATTCCAGTGCATCAGATACATTTACATGGAAAAATGATTCACTATGGTACAAAGATTGCTTATATTTATGTAAGAAATCCCAATGCAAACAAAAGGTACTATTGGAATTGCACACCTCTCTAGTAGGAGGGCACTCGGGATTTTTGAAAACCTACCATAGAGTCAAGAAGGATTTTTTTGGGATGGCCTTAAAATTGATGTTCAAAGGTTTTTTGGCAGAATGTTTGGTTTGCCAACAAAATAGGGTGGAAACAATTAAGACCCCAGGTCTTTTACAACCATTAGCCATCCCAAGTCAGCGTTGCGGGGAGGTTTCCATGGATTTCATCACAGGGTTACCGAAGTCTGAAGGAAAGAGCATCATCATGGTGATTGTTGATAGACTGACCAAGTATGCACACTTTTGTGCACTCTCTCATCCCTTCAAAGCTAGTACAGTTGCCACCGCATTCATGGATACAGTTCAAAAGCTACATGGTATCCCAAAGATTATTGTAAGTGACAGAGATCCCATCTTTACTGGACATTTTTTGACAGAATTATTTTCTTGTTTGGGTAGTCGATTGGCTCATAGCTCGTCCTATCATCCCCAATATGATGGAAAAATGGAGATAGTGAAAAAATGTATATAAGGATACCTTCATTGCTTTGTCTCTAATAAACAAACACAATGGTTCAAATGGTTACCCTTGGTAGAATGGTGGTATAACACTTCCTTTCATACTGCAACAAAAATGACACCATTTATGGCACTTTGTGGATACCACCCTCCTTCCATCACTTCTTCTCTAAAAGAAAAATCTAAGGTTCAAGCAGTGGAAGATCACATCGAGCATCAACAACAAGTTCTCCAAATATTAAAGGACAACCTGACCATGGCACAGAATCGCATGAAACAACAAGCAGATCAACATCATAGTGAAATAAGTTTTGAAGTAGGGGATTGGGTGTTTTTAAGACTACAACCATAAAAACAGATGTCCCTCAAGCAAGCCAATAAGGATAATAAATTATCACCAAAGTACTATGGCCCTTATAAGGTGTTGCAAAAGATTGGTACTATGGAACACAAATTGGAGTTGTTTGCATCTTCATGAGTACACCCAGTTTTCCATGTTTCATGCTTAAATAAGGTTATAGGCGACAATATCCCAGTTAAAACTATATTGCCAAAAATTGACGAAGAAGGAAAAATCATATTGGATCCTGAAGCCATCACTAACACAAGAATTCACCATCTGAGGAGTAGATCCATTTCAGAGTATCTCATTAAATGGAGGAAACTATCGACTGAAGATTCCAATTTGGAAGATGAGTCTTTTATACAGAAGCATCCAGAGTTACTCAAGCGTTGCGGACAACACTTGTATCAAGGGGAGGGGCATGTTAAGCCCTAATATTAGATCATTACCCCTTAATTGAGGCATATTACATTAGTAATGTTATTTTATTTATGTCGGCTTTATTTCATTAGTTGTAATTATACCTCCTAGTCTCTTATATATACCAAAGAGACATTTTCATTTGGAATCATCTTGTACTTGAACATTTATATGGGGTAAAAGGTGGTTTCCCCCTCGAAGAGGCTTATTTTCTGTAATTATCTCTTTTTCAATGCGTTGAGTACTTATTTTGAGGTTTTTCTATGCTATATTGATATTTGGTTCTTAACATTTTCCCTAGAAGGAAACCCTCTGTTATGAGGAAAATGTATTGCGGCTATGCATTATTGCAAGTATTGTATTCCGAGAGAGGAGATTGTGCGAGAAATAAGAGGAAGTTACAATGGGTTTTGTTGTAGGTTGTATCCCTTCATTTGTTGGATAATAATAAAGGAAGGACCTGGAAATTTCTTTGGTGGATGTAGCCCACACTGGGTGAACCATGTAAATCTGTGTCTCTATTGTATTGTGTATCTTCTGTGTTTTGTTTCCACATTTGTTTTATTTTATTGCTCCATGGTCGTGTTTTTATAACATAAATGAACCACACAAAAACAATAGTCTTTGAGCGTCGATCCTCATCGGCATTTGTAGAAGGCAGTTTTGGTTTGTGTAAGTTATTTGCATAAAGGGTCGAGAGATAGTCGATCCCCTTTGGCATCGACAAAATACGAGAAATACATATGTTAACAAGGGACGTAAATAAATTGATGATAGCTGATCCGCTTTATCAGTTTCAGGGAAATCCAGAAATATCACAACAATCATTTCGACCGTGATAAATTTTTCTGTGATCGCCGATCCACGATGCATTTTCAGGATTGGGACTCTTTCAAAGAAGCTGATCCAAGAGGACTTGGGTAGGTTTATCGTCGATCACCGATCCTTAATACTTTTGGGCATCAGAAAGTAGTATTGGGGTTTAGAAACATATGGCTTAAAGAAAGTCCCGACTCCAACCGACACGAGCAAATGAAGTCACTAGTCTCGAAGGCCATGTGTCTTTACCACATAAGAAGGTCATACGGTCTAGTTTTATATCGAGTCATTTTTGGTTCCCTAGGTCCTAGTCATGCCTCTTAGTGAGATTTTCCACGTCATATCTGTATGGAAAGATTGATCGACGTCAGATATTTTTCAAGAGGGTATCAACAAAAATGTTCACAACACAATTCTGACCCCTGATCCACCAACTAAAAGAGATGAACGATCAGACACTTGCGGCATTAGATAGGATCAGATTTTGGACATTTAGGGAACTATTTAATACCCGATCCCACATTAGTTTCTACCTCATGTAATGATTATAAAAAAACATTTTAAAATCACCGATAGACCACATTACCACTCGCACCTATGCCGTCAAGAGCGATGAATTTAAGTTTAAACATCTTTGAATATCTAGCAGTAGATTTGTTGAAATTTCACTCATAACCTGAATTGAATGGCTGATGTTACATAATAAGTTCATACTTGTTTAAATATCTAGAATGGTTTTGAATAAATTCATTTTGCACATAAGTTGAATTGCAAAGATTCTGAAGGAGCAGAGTGAGTGACTCAATATTGTACTGACCCTTTTGATTATCAAAACTAGGTTTAAAAAGATTCAGCGGTATGTATCCAAGTCTGTCAATTCATTGGTTATAATTTATATACGTGCACTCGATTTTATTGAATAATATCTAAACTATGTTATAGTTGCAGATAATATTCCTCTGAGAAGGCCCACCAAGTAGTTGAAATAATTGATTACATCAACGCATTTCAAAAGGGCCAAGATGCCGAAGAGCATGACATTCAAGTGCTGAGGGACAACACCATAGACCAGATAAGGAAAGCGGTCAAATACTAGGTGAAAATGGCCCAAGAACCTTAGCAGGAGGTTCAATAGAAATGGGCCAATTGAAAAAGAAGTTGGGTCAAGATTAATCAGGATATGAAAGACATCGGTCTCCCAGAATTCGTCTCACCCGAGCACTTTGTCAGCTTGCATGACATAGTAGAAAAAGAATTGATGTGGACTGCAGAGATAGAAAAGGAGACGAACATGGCGCCAAGACAAGTACGACAGTTCATGGAGCACTCAATCAAGGCTCAAATAGTATTACAATAGTTAAGGGTTAGAATACTCAAGTATCAGGCATGAGCAATAGAAGTAAAGGAGATCCTTTCGGCCCCAATGGACCAACACAGATTCTCATATGCCAACACATGTGAGAAACGATTTGTCCAATGGTCATAGTATGAGAAGAACCATCCACTCCAGTGAAACCATTCGATGAGTCTTAGAAGACAAAGAGATGGAAGCGCCATGTGGCGATGTTTTGTTTTACTTATCTAACTCTTTTCATAGTTATTTTTAGTTAATGATTTGTTATAAATAAGAGTATCGACCTTTTAGAAGAGGTCGATGGTTTTTTCAAAGACCCTCATTTTTGGAATTGTAAAGAACTATTTCAGAACTACCTTAATGGAGAAGTCTTGTTTAGGACCAGAGACAAATTTCTGTTTTACATCAAAGGCATGTGTGAGTGGATCATAAGGAGGAATTACTTTTGACTTTATCTCATGAATGGACATTGTAATGAGTAATATTTTTTGAATCTATTGGTAAGTTAGTTGATTCAATATATTTATAGTTCTTATCTCTAATGATGGAAATAAAATCATTGTGTTAATGTGTGATTAATGATTAGAGCTAAGGAAACTAATTTTCTTTCCATCATTTTATTGCATATATGTTTTCTTTCGATAATTGCATCTCATTCAAGAATTGAAATACCAACAAGTTGATGTATTGGTACCAGGCTTGTCATAGGTGTGGAAATCTTTTTCTGCAATCTTGAGCATGAGGGTTATCCTGAGCTCAACCTTCTTCAGTAGTTAAGTTTTCCCCTTTTTCCTCTACCCAACTAGTTTATACCAACACCTATATTTTATCAAACCCACCTTCAATAGTTAAGTTTTCCCCTTTTACCTCTACCCAGCTGGTTCAAACCGAAGGAGGAGTTTTCATGAGAAGATATCCTGTAAATCACTATGTAAATCCCATCGATTAATTGGTCAGATCACAAGATCTGAAGAACCATTCCACTAAAAAATGATGTAGATTCTAAGTGGGCCTTGGTGGCGGGTTTGGTTCCTACTGTTTATTTAAATGGATTTAGGAAGCCTCAATAGGAACCTACCCAAAAAAAAACCCGTACAACCCTTCGTACAACCCCTACATACATACTAGGAAATTCACAACATGTAGGAGGATATGATCACTAACATGTCTCTCGCCACTCTCGAATCGGTCGCCACACACTCCTGCAATCTCCAAATCTCCTGAAAACTATATCGACAGCTCAAAAACAATGATAGGTACAAATGAGGTGGCATTGTGAGCCCACCAGCCATATATAGTCCCTTTTTCCCAACTTCCATACCTTTTTACAGGAGCCCATAGGCTTTGTTTTCCGATCCTTTCTCAGCCACAGGATCTTGGTCCCGCCATCTACACATTCACATTCCCTGGGCCATCATCTGCACTTGGCCCCGTCGGGGAATTTTTATCACGTCACGTTTAGGTACACTGGGCCATCATCTACTGCTATGTGTGTAGGGTGCGATGATGCTTAAATCTTGGGAAAATTCAAATTTCATGAATGTTCTAGAAGGGGATCTTCTAGAAGATGAGGTGGCCTTCGATTAGTTTGGATCTTACTCTCTTCTATTATTTGGTGGGATCATCCTAATCTCCTCATCCATATCTCTTTTACACTATATAAAGAGGGATCTCTCATGGAAAAGGCTAAGGTTGAATAGGATAAGAATTGTATGGAGAGTTCTACTTCAGATTATGCTTGAGAGCTTTTCTTTAGTTCTTCAAGTTAAATTGTGGATCTTCTTCAAGGAATTTGGAGAAAAGGTGTGTGTTTTGAAGAAAAGAGCCATCGAAAGGGGACCTTGCAACATAAAGCCATGGGTTTTATTCTCCACTTTCTATTCACTTAATACAATAATGCATTTCTTCCCTATATATGTATCTTGTCTTCTATTGTATAATTCCTTGATCATATACATAGAATTCATTAAAATACATGTATCTTTGTTTTCCTTCTTTGTTGGTTTTTGATTCTTAGACATGCTTACTATTCTGCAAACCCAAGGAAGGAGCTACAAGGATGACACTAGCGAGGAAAAGTGTCATTTAAAAGGTATGTCACTTGTAACTCATTAAACTAGTTCATATGATAATGAAATTTAAGGCGAAGTGTGCATTCTGTTATGTTTTATTCTAGTTTCCAGTGGGATCTAGGGATATATGTTTGTGTCCAGACTTATCGATTAATCCAATAAAAAAATCAGTGACCATTACGAGGATACAATTTTTTTTTGGTTTTTTCCCTCTTATTTTCTTTTATCCTGCCTTCTTTTGGTTAAATTCATTCTCTGAGTCTATGGGTGATCCATCTGGACTCCCTGGGTCTGAAGGTTCAGTTAGATTTTTTGTCTTTCTTCCATTTTTTCATTAGTTGTAGAGATCGTCTTACTATGCTATATAGACACCCTGCGATGACCCTCTAGCATCATACCCTACAGGTTCACACCAATGCAACGACATCGCACTGTGCTCTATTGGCAACTTGCGACAACCCTAGATCGTCGCACTGTGCTCCATTGTCACCTATGATGATTCCTGTAGGAATTGTTGGAGAAATCCAATTTTTTCTTTTTCACCTAGTTTTTCCTAAATTTCCTGGGATGAACTTTTGATACCAGTGTTTCATTGATTTATGAGTTAAAAGGTTGCACTTGATTGATTTTCAGTAATTGAAAGTTTTTCTTCGTAATTTTGCAAGGTTTTATTTTGAGTTTTGTCACAAGGCTATAATCTCTGGGTCTTGGTCCTAAGTGCTTGTTTGACAAATGATATTTGATTTTTTTAATGTTTTGGATTGTTTTTAATTTCCAGATTGTTTATTGATTGAGAGACATTTTTGTTTGCATTTGACAAAAGTCTTTCCTATCATTTTCATTTTTTTCTACGTTATGAGTTTGATTTGGGAATTGTGTTGAGAGTGTGTTAATTTTCTTGGATTACATTTTCCTTTCTTCATTACATCTCTAATTTGATTTGGGAAAAGAAGAACTGAAGTCATTTATTCTTTTTAGTAATTTTTCGTAAGAAAATTATCGCATTCAAAATATTTTATTAAAAGAGAAAATTGGAAATTTTTGTAACTCATGATTATTTGGAATTGTATTCATTCAAAAAGAGAGAAATTGAGTTTCGTAGATTTTGTTTTTTAGAAAATAGATACCTTCTCCCTATTGCAATTAGAGTTCATCAGATTGAAAGATTTCATATTCATCTCTCCTTGCATTTTATTGGGTCAAGGTCACATAAACATCAGTTTCATTTCCATCTCCCTTTTGTGTAAACAACAACTTTTAAAATACAATGTAAATTTAAAACTTATTAGCAACTTTTATTTTCTTGAAATTATCTTCACCAACATTAGCTAGGATAGCGCTTTGGAATAGGTTGTAACGCACAATATCCAAAGAATCAAAACACACAGTAGTATATTGTGATAAGGAGAGTTCAAATCCACTTGCTACATTTTGTCCTGGGAAGCCCTTCTAACACAAGGGTCAATCATGAGGTCGCATTAGGACTGGAAGAGTTACTCACCCTGCTTTGTCAGTCTTAGTGTAGACATTGTGCGTATTGTTGGGGGCACTTGAGGGTATACCCATGATTATGTGTGGGAGCTTCTCGAGTTGATTTCAGGCGAGATACATTGCCTTTGTGCCTGGATCAGATTGTTGACTGTTTCCCCAGACATCACTGTCGTAATTGGTAACCTTAGTAGCCTATCTCTTTAGGGTATTTAGATGAGGTGACTGTGGAGGGGAAAGTATTCACGGTACCTAGAATCGACATTGGCCAAACTCACTCGGGCTCCTTGGAGGGTATACCCACGATTATGTGTGGGAGATTACACCAGGGTGTAAGTCCATTAAGTAGGTCATCACCGTAACCTTTCCACTCACTTTATCATATCCCCTTCTTGTCTTGATTTCGTGACATTGGATTTCATCACCAACTAGTGAATTCAAAATAATAAGGTTTGTTTCCTTAGTTTGATTTCTAGATTTTATTAGTGAATGTTGTTTGTTTCTCTATTTGGCCATATATTTGTTTCGTTCTTTATTTGGTTCACCCAACATCAGCCTTCGCTGTTCATGTAGGATGCAAGGGCTACCCCTGGAATATCTGAAAGGTTACCTCCCTTTGCCTCATAACTCACCAGAGGGCTGTCTTGAGGGAGTGATCAATAACGAAGTAGCCTCTGAGGTTGGAAGTTCACATTCTTTAGAGGGATTCTGAATTGTTTTATATTCTTTAGAGGCATTAAAAAATCCCATAAATCCATTATTGAGTATTAAATAAGATCCATATTTTCTCTGGATGAACTCATCGGTAGAAATTATTGTTGTTGAGAATATTGAAGTACCTACTGGACCTACCACAGGATATGGAGTAGACGATCCACTTTTTCATAGTGAATCATTTAGAACCCCAACTCACACTACTGGAATTTTTAATCCTAGTTCTGCCCCTTATTTGGGACACGATATTTTTGGTGCACTCGGAACGAGTTCTAATCAAACTATGGAATCACAAATGCCTGATACGTATGTTACCTATACGATACCTTTAGATCATTTTACTCACACAAATAGTAAGGTCACCATAGTTTTAGACCAATTGTTGGTTGTTTCTCACTCAATTATTCCTTTCCAAATTGCCCACTCTACCATGGTTATCACTCGATATCCTATTGGAACACCACTTCTTCTTATACCAAATCTGTCACTTCCCCTTGGGTATAATTCTTTGAATACTTCCATTTCTATTCCTACCCAACATCCATCCAGAGGGTTGAAACATTTTGTTCCTGCTGGGTATAATGTTGCTAGTCATTTTGTTCCTACACCTATCCAGGTTCTCTTCGTGGGGCCTTACGTTCCTCCTCCAAATTTGTATGGAGGATATAAAAATACTATCCCTAATGGAACCAATCCATTTGGAGGCACCAGTCATTCTGTCTCTTCTAGTTTCTAGATTTCGGTTGGAGGTGTTAACAATAAAAAATGCACTAGCATTTTTGCAAGAATGATGCCTAATTTTGTGGGGAACATTTTACTAGCTTCCCTAGCTCCAAATACAAATATTATTGCACCATTGGAAATCTTATGATCTGTAGATGTCGATCAACCACTTGAACGTGTGAAATGGACATTCCACGACTGAGAAAAATGATTTTTCCCAAAGCAGATAATTTCTGGAAAATCTGACTTTCGGTGGTTAATGCGAACAAGACGATTGTTCATTAACCACCGAAAGCGGTGCTTTCGGTGGTTAAGTCACTCAGGATCATTCCAAGTTAACCACTGAAAGCCTGTAATTGCCAGAATGATAGAATTTTTGTCCATATCAGAAATTTTTGAATCAGAATGAGATGAAACCTCTTGGAATAGACAGGTGGTGAATTATCAAGACAAAGCCAATAGTTATTTTTGACAGATTGTTGAAAGAGGAAGTTTTTCAAAGGTTTTTGACATCTTTGACAAAGACAAAAATTTAGGACACTTGGCCACATCAGCAAATTCGACATAGTCTCTATTTGAAAGTCATCATGTAGCCTTGGGAGGCTGTTCTACACTGCACCAATAATCAACAGAGAGAAATCTGGGATTGGCCTCATTTTGAGGAAGCATCCCACTTATTTTGCAACAGATTTTGACTTACTATTTTCAACTGATTTGATCCATGTTTTCGGGATCTTAGAACTACTTTGTAATGCTATAAATATTAGAATAGAAGATGAACCAAGGGTTCGATATTGAGTTCTACATGCTGCTACTGTAATCAAGAGACCTATTCTTATTCTATGAAAAATTGCAGGCTTCCTTCAGTTGTGTTGTCAGACTTCTCTTTTTTGTCCTCTGTTAGCTTATGAGTGAATGTTCTTTATTGATGCTTATTCAATCTGCATGTGACTGTCATCTCACTAATTGATTGACTAAGTTGAATATCATAAGTTATTTCTTTAGTTATTAAACCCATTGTGCTTGTTTTATATGAGTGTGATCTGGTTCAATAGCTATCTTCTTTACCATTTAATCAAACCTTGTCTGACAACATTGCTAGAAGGCCTTGTGAGATTTATATTTCTAGACAGTCTTGAAAACACAGTTCAGTCCCTAGATATTCATCTTGATCCAAAAACCACATCATTATTTGAAAAATATTTCCCAAAAAGAGTTAGTTACCAGGCATCTTCGACTTACAGCCTAGGAGAGTTTCCTGGAGTGATAACAAATTGGTGCCACTGCCAGGGAGCGAGTTCAGAAGCTTATCTTCCTGGGAGAATGACACATCAGATCTATTTCTTGATGATAGACAAGGAGTAGACACTATCAGGTTGTACATCATCTATCTGGCGACTCCATGAAGGAAGGATCTGTTGGCGACTCCACTGGTATGACATGAACAAAATCTTAGCCAAGAGGTATGCGTTCTGTGATTTTTCAAGCATTGTTGGTTTCCCTAATCAAGTGCCTAGTAGAGATGAATGGGAAAATAGCCTTCCCAGATTTCGAGGTGAAGAGTGGGAAGTACCAGCTGAACATTTGATGGATTTCCATGACTTCATTGACCGTCTTGAAATTGTACATGAAGATGTCCAAATTAAGCTCTTCAAATTTTCATTAGAGGGGATTGCTCTTGACTAGTGTCAGTATCTTCCAAGTGCAAGTGTCAGCTCTTTGGCTGATTTTCACGCTGCTTTTTATGTGTTTTGTGAAGATCATTTTCCAGCTGATCTTCTCTACCCTTAGTGTTGTCGTGAATTTCATTTGTTGAATAAGAAATCAGATAGTTATGTGAAATATGCTACAATAGGAGATGCTTCTCATCATGAACAAGATATTGATGATCTACAGAATGATGGCCATAGTATAGATGTTTTAAACAGTACACCAAATACATCCACTATCTTAGATTGTTATCAAGATCAGATTGCCTCTTTTGAAGACTTAAAAAGTGAAGAGCAAATTGATAGACAACAAGTGACAGTTTCAGATATGCAGAGGATCATGAGGGCAGCCTATAGTTTCAAGATTTGCAGAGACTAGAAATTTACAGCAGACATGAAGAAGAGCAAAAAGAATTAGATCAGCAGTACATCATGCATGTTTCTTTGATCGAAGCTGAGCAGTTTACAGCTGACATGGAAATCGGTGGAAGCCATTGGTAGCAGCATGTCAACCTTCAGTTGGAACAACTTCTTAAAGAGGTATTCCTTGGCGTTTTTAATGACCCTATCGCTGATTACTTAGAAGTTATGAACATCATAAATGTCAAAAATATCCTTCAGAAGAAGGATGGTTCTGTTATCCTTTTAAAATGCATTTCTGCATTCTGGGCATTCCTTTACTTTTTGGGTCCAGATCAAAGAGGTTATCAGTAAATCATTCCATGACATGGCTTCATTGGAAGCATGACTTCACTTAATAAGAGCCAGTACTGTTGGTTTAGATGTAGGAGTAGATAGAAAAATAAGCTCGTCCTACGAGAATGTAGATTGTTTTCAGTCATTGTTGAATAAGAAAGTAGCAGAGGCTTCCAGAGGGCTTCGAGATGCGAAGTCATCAGGTGAAATGCAGGTAGATGAGGACGGAGATGTTGTTTTTGGTGGGGAGGTTGAAGTATCTTATTATATTATGGATGGATCTATATAAAACTATCCACATGCAGTGCATAAGGAGAAACGTGATCTTCTACCTGAGACTAAGCTCTTAGAGATCAGAAAACTAGAGTCTCAATGTTCACAGATGAAATTGTCTTCTCTACAATAGATTATTGGTAACCTGGACTAAGTGATTGAAGCAGAGTCAGGCTTAGGAGGTTACGTCTGATGAGAAAATATGAAGATGATGATAAATTTGGCAGTTTCAATTTTTATATAAATATTTCTGCTAGTAAACTTTCAGAAGGGTTTTTTCTTTGGGGTCCAAAAGGTACACTACGTCTTGTTCAAAAGGACCAACAGATTTGTCAGGTTGCAAGGCCCATAGTGTGGAATTGCAGGGAGGAATCGGTATATTAGGTTTTCTTTCTTCACTAGAGATGCCATGGGGATGAATATGGTATCCAAGGGCGTGCAGAATGTTTTGAATTTCCTTCAGAATGAGTTTCCTGACATGGATGTTATCAGTGTTCTGGAAATTTTTGTTTGCAGTAATCAAGATCAGTCCAACAGTTCTCATTAGAATATCCTGCAGATAGAAGCCTACCAGACGAGGATGATTATAAACTTGCAGTTGGTGCCCTGTTCATATATTAAATAACCTACAGGTACCATCATCTGAGCCAGTTCCAAATCTTAGTCCATCAAGAAAATATTTCAAAGTATTCACGTCTGCCTCATGTCCGTGAAAGGTTCGAATGGCCTTGCTAGCAATACGTGTGTCCCATAAGCGGGTTTTCATATCACAAGAGCCCGAAACAAATTCCTTGGGGTTTGTTGCACTGATGGATAGACTCATGGAATCAACAGTGGGATGCAAATGGAAATTCTCTCCCAAAGATAGCAAGGCTTTGACCTGTTGCTACATCCCACTGAACACATGTCAGATCACTAATGCCAGTTATTAAATGTATTACTCCATCTGTAACATATTAACAAGAAGAGACATAACCCTTATGGCCACTAAGAATTCTAGAAACAGGTAGTTGCCCATTTTTGTCAAACTGGGAGTTGAGCTGGAAAATGGAACAAACACTATACGATTTAAATGGTCCTGCCTCTTATAACTACAAAAAACAACCATTCACTGGGCGAACACATGCAACCTTGAAACCTCTGCCTGGAACTCAAATTTCTGGGCATTTACCCATAATGACTTGCGATAAATAGACTCCGACTCTCTCTGAGCAACATTTTCATTCGTGGAGAGCGCATCAGGAATAGCTCCACTGACAGCTTTATCCACGATGGGAGGACTGGCATTCTCATCAGCAGAGATCGCTTTCTCTATGTTGGCTCTGTGTTTTTACTACAAGATTGAAAACCTGACAATGACAAAATTGGCAAAGAGAATCAGATCCAGATTATAAGGTGAAAGTTTAGTGAATAGAAGCTGGGACGGTTGAGCATATTCAGGGACAAGCAATCGGTCCTATTTCAAAGGATTTAAAAAATGGAGTTATTCAAGAAGGGGTTTAATTTTTCAACCATAACCACAGGCATGTCACACTCTTTATCCCTTTCAAATCAACACTAGCCACAACCATCATCTCGACAATCAAGTACAAATGCTTCAGTCCCAGTTCCTAGAGAAGGAGTCAGCCAGATGGATACTAAGCGCTATAATATGGTTCCCATACCAAATTAATTCACATGCCACACAACTACATCAAATACTCAGGTCGATTGAGTGTTTAATGGATGAGAAGAAGCTTGGTCCTCCCAACAACAATGAACCATTGATTGATGTCAGTAGTGGACCTCTTTTGAAGTTCCATTTTGAAGAAAGCATAGCTCAGAAGAAAATTTTGATTCAGAATCCAAGTGAGCGTTCCAGTGTTTCTGATTTAACATCTACAAATGGTCAATTATTTGGAACTGTCGACTTGATTTTCGCTGTGGAACAACAAGATGAATCTTGCAATCTCAGTTCAGGTGATTTATCTGATGCCCAACGTATCTCTTCTCACCATATATGTCATTGCAGTGTGATAAATCATTGTCCTATTTGGTGGATAATGGAAGGCCCCAAAACTGTCATTCATGACTTTTCTTCACCTTCAATCTGTGAGATAAAATTTCATTTGACTATCAAGAATTGTTCAAATATCAGTGTCTCAATCAGAGTAGAAACTTCTGAGAATGGATCAGTAGTAGATCAGACAAGTGACACAATTCAAGCTTCAACTGCACGAAATCAAGTAGGTTGGTATGACATATCTTTAGAAACAGATGAGATGGAAAAAGTCAAAGCAGATCCAGGACAAGGGGCTTCTTCTCTCATACCATCAAATGAGTTTTTTGAGCTCCAGACCGTTGTTCCTTTCTCACCATTCATGTGTCTTGCATTAAGTTCTACAAACATCAAACAACTAGGACCACAGTCTTCAGTTAATCTACCCTATCTCTATCTGTCTTTGCTCCAAGATGTTAGAGGGTTTATCAAACGAGATGAAATTGAACAGGTTGTATAGTTGTCTAATGGATTTCATTTGCATATATGTATTCAGTTTCAAATTGGGCAGAATCTATAGTCACAAACACAAAACTTCATACGTCTCAGTTTCAATTGCCTGAAATACAAGAAGCGAATGGATATATTATTTTGGATGGTGAGTATATATAGCTGAAATCAATTATGTATTTTGGGAAAAAATTCTTTCAGAGAGTCTAACCTCAGCATGAGGGACAGAGGAGGTTGAATCTATGGTGTCAGAAAGTCTTACCAAAAGATCAGGATGAGAAATCATCTGAAAATGGAAATTGGTGGAGTAAAACCCCAAAAAAATGGATCATCTAACATAATAGATTGGTCAGCTGGCAACAGTATCAAATCCTCGAGATTTATGTCTTGGGATAGATGCATGTTGTAAAAGGATTTAGGAAATTTGATCCAGATCGATTGGAATTTGCAAAATGAAGGTGTGCTTAAGAATATTTATAGGTTGAAGCCTATACATAGCCATAATCAACCACAACAACAATCTACCTATCTCTAGCATAGGATCATGCAGGTGTGAAAACCCTTACCAAAATTGCCAGCTCCATGGAGGGAGAAATACAGGTTGAAATACATCATGATGAAGTTACAAGTCCAGTCAGAGAGAAGGGGGCCTCTTCCAAGAAGCTGTGAAATCGTTTACAGTAATACAGGTAATCATAATTTTGATATTTTGATTTTTGAAATACTTCTATTTTTCGGTGGTTTAGGCGAGCCCTCCAGTGCTCATTAACCACCGAAAAGAAGTGCTTTCGGTGGATAAGGTGCTTAAATCCAAATACTGTTAACCACAGAAAGTTGTTTTAACTAGAATATTCAAAATTCTGCCCAGATTCGAGATATTCAAGTTGGAATGATGCGAAATCTTTTGGAATAGGATGATTATGAATTACCAAATCAATCCTAAACATTATTCTTGAAGAAGAAAGTCAAAAAGAAGTTTTTTTTTTACTATATTTGATCATTTTTTAAAGGGAAAAATATCAGGAATCAGAAGACACATCACCCAACTCAAACTTCATCTTCAGGATATCATGATCAAAGCACATCTACGAGCCTTGGAAGGCTATCTGCACATATCAAAAGATCTAAAAATGATTTGTATTTGAAGCTGTTGTTGTATTGATACACAATCCAGAAAAGGTTTACATAGACATGGTTGCAACCAACAACACCCTCCGTTGGTGGCTTCACAGCCTGAGTTTTTATTAGTATTGTAGACTTATCTATGGCTTCTTTATGATCATTCACACAATTCAGTGGATCTTTGGTTTACTATAGTCCTTGATCATGCTTCTATACCTTATGAAAATGCTAGTGATGGTGCAACTTGGTTTCCTCAATATGTTTCTGGAAGGCTGAAATATGCAATTGGTGAAAATCCTCATTTCTCTCCTAATCATGGAAGATAGTCATGGTGGAGGTGCCTGTTGACCTCATACTGAGAATTATAAGTTTAATCACAGAGCGAGGATCTTCGTCTAGCAAGCCTTGAGGTCTTTGTACTCTTGCAGGTAATCGAGACTCATCAAATTTTGATTTTTGGGTAAGTTTCTGTTTCCGGTTGTTTAGGCCAGCCTGTGTGTGCTCATTAACCACTGAAAAGGATGAATGACTCCATGGCCCAATACTAAAGGCACTAGGTCTTCTAGGTTCTTGGAAACCTCGTAGGGAGGTCTCCATCCTAGTTGGATCCAGATGTTAACGATAAAAAATGCATTGGCATTTTTGCAAGAATGATGCCTAATATTGTGGGTAACATTTGACTATCTTCCCTAGCTCCAAATCCAAATATGATTGTGCCATTGGAAATATTATGATATGTAGATGTCGATCGACCATTTGAACGTGCGAAACAGACATTCCACGGCTGAGAAAAATGATTTTTCCCAAAGCCGATAATTTCTGGAAAATCTGACTTTCGGTGGTTAACGCGAACAGGACGACTGTTCATTAACCACCGAAAGCGGTGCTTTCGGTGGTTAACTCACTCAGGATCATTCCAAGTTAACCACTGAAAGCCTCTAATTGCCAGAGTGAGCGAATTTTTGCCCAGATCAGAAATTTTTGAATCATAATGAGATGAAACCTCTTGGAATAGACAGGTGGTGAATTATCAAGACAAAGCCAACAGTTATTTTTGACAGATTGTTGAAAGAGGAAGTGTTTCAAAGGTTTTTGACATCTTTGACAAAGACAGAAATTCAGGACACTTGGCCACATCAGCAAATTCGACTTAGTCTCTATTTGAAAGTCATCATGTAGCCTTGGGAGGCTGTTCTACACTGCACCAACAATCAACAGAGAGAAATTTGGGATTGGCCTCAATTTGAGGAAGCATCCCACTTATTTTGCAACATATTTTGCAACAAAGTATAACTGTGTTAAAATCTCAAACTTGGAATATTCCTCTCTAAGGGAATTGAAAACCAGCTGGGGGGAAACATTCTCAAGTTAATTCTTTTGTACCCCCTAATTTCGGACAACCATATCCAGGTTTTATGAATCCTACCTGTGGTCAAAATTTTCAGTCTAATGTTCCTTTCCAAGGGAACATACCTAATCAACCAAACCTTGTTGTCTATTTGAACCAAAAACCTCCACAACTGAATCTGTCAGGACTATCTAATTATCTTCAGACTGCTTATGGTCCTACTGGTTTACCTACAGGACTACCTCCTCAAAAATACCAGTTTCCTCAAGTGAACAGACAGTTTCCTTTTCATACTACTTTGGATTTACCGGATTTCTCTAGGATTTTGAATGATCCTATTTTGCAGTCTCCTTATTGGCCCATCATACCGACTAAATTACCATTTGACATTCCTAAGTTTGATGGTCGATTAGAGGAGGACTCAAATAATCACGTAATGAAATTTCATCTTTGGTGTCCGTCCAACTCATTGATGGACAACTCCATAATATTAGGACTTTTCCAAGGAACTCTCATGGGTTTGGCGACCAAATGGTATATTGAGTTGCAACGAGGATTCTTTAATGACTTCAACACCCTAGCCATGGATTTCTTAACACATTACTAGTTACCTTTTCGACATGAGACATGAACCAAAATTTTTAGTTCTTTTACACAATCCTCTTCCACCCATATTTATGATCATATCCATGAGTAGAGGAGGAGAATATGCTTAATCAAAGTTCCCCTTCCTAATAAAATATTGGCTGAGTGGTTCACCAAATCACTCATTGGTCCTATAGCTCGTGATGTTTCCATGGGTGGTGTCGTCACTGAAGAGAAGGAGATTAGTCATTCTCAATATCTCGATCGTGTTTATTCGCAAATGGGCACACTCTATGACTTGATCCATGATGCTCCTCATCCATCCATGAATCCTAATCAAACACATCCAGTAACTTCTCATGATGATGATGGTGTGATTGGCACTTTTCAGGCTGAGACTCCGTCTTGTTTGAGGTAAATCAGTCAATGTTGAGGTTGAGGTCTTTGATGCACCTCTTGATTATAACCTTCTACTTGGTTTTAGATGGATTGATTCCATGCATGTGGTTGTGTCTACTCTTTTCTGTGTCTTATGTTTCCCACAACAAGCGAAGGTCATTACTGTTGACCAAATTGCCTTCTTTAATTTTGATTCACGTACTAACAACATACCTTTTATTTTGAAAACACCTCCTGGTTATGATAATGTCAGCATAGGTCTTTTAAAAGATTCAACCTTGATGGGAACTTTTCCTATTCCACCACCCAATATTCCTCCTCATTTTGTTGCCTCGATTAACATGATCTCAACCTCTTTTTGTGAAACCTGTGAGTATTATGACCCATGGATAGTACCTAACTCTAGTGAATATCTTCATTACAATGATAGAATTCATATAAGTCCGATCGAATAAGTTTATCAAGCTATCTAATCGACAACTTCCTCTCCTTATTCTCTTAGTGATACATCTCTTGATCCGTTTCACATGATCTTTCCTACTGATGATATGATCATGATGATCATGTCTATGGAAGATACTCCATGGGATGATGGGAATCATTATTCTATTCTCTTCCTAGAACAAGAGACTATAGAGAGTTACCAACGGATTTCGACTCCATCGACCGTTGTTGTTATTTCTTCTGTTGTTGAGTCAACACATGATGTTTTGTATGAACGAAACTTGAGTAATATTTCACCTACCATTCCTCTTGACACATCGATTAAACTTGGATTCATGGAAAATGTTCATATCGGTGCCTCATGTTCTACTAATGAGGTTCACACTTATAAATACCTTTTTCAAGAATTTCGTGACATTTTTTCCTGGAGTTATGAGGAAATTTATGGTATTGATCCTGATATTTTTGTGCATGATATTAAGACTTATACAGACACTAAACCCATTCGACAGAGACTTCACCTAGTACATCCACGTAAAGCTGCTGCTGTCAAGATTGAAGTTAAGAAACTTCTTAAGGCTGTCTTTGTCTATCCTATGGCTTTGACTGATTGGGTCTTCAATCTTGTTCTGGTAAACAAGAAACAATGTACGATCTGTGTTTGTGTAGATTATAGGGATATAAATAAATCTTGTCCAGAAGAAAATTATCCCACCCCTTTTGTCGACCAGATCATTGATGACTATGACGAGAGTGAAATCATCTCCTTGATGGACATTTTCTCCAGCTATAATCAAATCAATATTTTACCCACAAATCAACACAAGATTGCTTTTATTTTCCCTTGGGGAACCTTTGCATACCAAAAACTTCCTTTTGGTCTCAAAAATGATGGTGCGAATTTTCAGTGCATTATGTCTTACGCTTTTCATGACATTAAGCACGTTGTACAACCCTATATAGATGATCTATCGGCCCATTCCATGCATTGTCTTGATCACCCGACACATTTACGGGCCATTTTTATACGTTTTCGTTATTATTGCATATGTTTGAATCCACACAAATGTGTTTTTTGCGTGGAATCCGACCAAATTCTTGGTTTTATCATTTCTATACATGGGATTTGGGTAGACCCCTTGAAAGTTGAGGTTATTCTTAATCTACATCCTCCTTCCATTCTCCGTCAACTCCAAAGTCTACAAGGGAAGGTAAACTTTTTGCATCGATCCATTCCCAATTATGTTGAATTAACGAAAGGATTTACTCAGCTTCTCAAGAAAGCTTACGATTATGTATGGGACGATACTATAAAAAAAGCTTTTGAATCTTTGAATCTCTCTTTAACCTGTACACCCCTACTGTTTCCACCTGAATATAGCTGAGATTATTTCCTATACTTAGCTTCTTCGAACTCTACCATTGCTATGGGTTTGGTCCAAGAGGATGATTCACATGATGAGCATGTTATATACTATTTGAGTCGGAGTTGTTGATACTGAGAGTGGGGTGAATCCGTATCAAGTACAATTTAAAACCTTTTTCAACTTATACTTAAACCATTCAACTATATCCAATGAGAAATGAACAATAGTATAAGAGTTACACTGATACACCACAATACACCATGCAAAATATATGAGAAATAATCAATAGTTATTGTTCAAGGGAAGTAATGACTTCCTGTAACAACACTAGTTATATAATTGCTTAAAATTTATCAAGTATAATTAATTAAATAATCAACCATCCTAATGTGTATTAGATAAATAATAAATAATTATTGTTTATTGTTTAATATATGTTCATTAATTAATTAATTAACTAATTGACTCATTAGTGTTTGGGTAACGAATTAAAGGCTTAATAAATTTTAATTTATTTATTAGAAAACTTAACGTATGAAGAATAATGAATTGAATGGATGGATAGGGTATTGAATGGAGGGATAAGGTACTAAATGGAGGGATAAGGTATTAAATGGAGGGATAAGGTGGGTGGAATTAAATCAAGGAGGAGGCGGTGAATGGGGAGGAGGATATGAGGGGGCAGAGGCATTCGGGAGAAGGACTTTTGGAATTTTGGGGAAAGGGAGCATTTTGAGAGCAGGGGCTTTATTTTCTATTTGGGGGTATTTTTTTGGTCTGGAGTTTGGGTGGACTGTTGCAGGGGTGCACCATTTGCTGGGAGTTTTGGGCTCAGGGCCAGGAATCCTCACAACATCCTGGAGCTAGGGAGCCGAATAGGCTCTGTTCCTAGCTGGCAGGGAGGAAAGATTCAATTTTGGGCAGAGTTTGGGCAGAGCAGTGAGGACCCACAGAGATAGGAGGAATAACATCATTTAGAGGTATGTATTTTCAGGATGATTACATTGTGTTAGGTGGTTAACATCATCCTGCTGAATTTTCTTATATGCTTAATAACAAAATTGCTTTTAAATTGAAAGAAACTATATGTTAGATTTATGAATTTTATTAGTCTTTGTTAATTAGGTTCCTACACATGGTATCAGATCCATGGTTTGAAGCATTGGAGCCTTAAGGGCCTACCTACAACTAAAATTTCCTTCTTTAGAACCAACGCCTATTCACCTGCGAACCTGAAAAAAAATAAAAATAAATAAATAATAAACCTGTAAGAAACCTGTAAGAAACCTTATAAGAAACCTGTAAGAAACCTCTACTTAATATTTTTATTTACTTACTCTTCTAAAATAAAATTAGTATTATACAATATGTTAAAAGAGAGAGAGAGAGAGAGAGAGAGAGAGAGAGAGAGAGAGAGAGAGAGAGAGAGAGAGAGCCATAGGATATGGTGGTCGATGGGAAGAATCCTTACACAAAGACCTCTCCTTATATAGTCCCTACTAAAAACGACATGGGGTACTTACATTCAAAAGTTAAAAAACATTTCAAAGATTACAAAAAACTGGAATGGATTTTTATATTAGAAAATTATAAACTACACCTGCTACCACTTGGGAATAATACAATACTATAGTGGAGCACTGCCAAACATACTAAGAAACCAATTTGATTGCAAAGAATAACATTAGTCAAAGTTTAAACTTGACCTTAGCACAGGTCTACTAATGCGTCGCCACTAATGTGCTCATACCATTATTCCACTCTCGCCATAGATGTAGCAGGAAGTAACACAAAGCACTATAACGACCTCTTCGTTATGTCTATGAATAGCGAAGTACAATAGGAAAATTTCTTTTTTTTTTCTTTTTTTTTTTCTTCGTAAGAAATTAACAACATCACCTAATTCATATCAATGCAAAAACACATGACATCACAACTAAAGTGACACATGCTCAAATATAAACAAACTCTACAATATCATTGCGGAATGAAATTGCAAACTATAATGCCAACCAATCTCATCATATTATCACCAATAACATTAATTTGCCGAATAAAAATGCATTATACTTCAGCAGTTAAAATCATACCATTTCCTTTCGCTTTCCTCGGATGACGTCCCGCGCTCCATGCTGCGTCCCGCTTGCCGACTGTAGAAAGCTCACCGGTACCTCCCAGCCAACGCTAGGGGTACTCTTCTTCCCCCTTAGCCCCCCGAGCCGCAAAGGGGCCACACAAGAACCAGATATAGAATAGCATCTCAGCTCGCCTCAACGGCTGAGCTAACACTCCAACACAGCTGAGATATACCCAACTCCTCACAAGAAACCTGTCAAGCCACAACTTGGTAGCGTAACGTTACGCTAACCGTTCATCCCTTCTTCCTTCCTTTCCCCTCCTTTTATAGAATTTTGAGACTGACCTAATTCATAAATCATTAATTAATTAATTTTTACTGACTAACCCTCTAACAGTCTCCGCCGTCCAAGTGTCACACATGCCTCTGGTTCTCCAAAATTAATTTCTTTTTAATTTTTAAAAGACTCAATTCTCTCACTCCCCCAAAATCACTCCTTAAATTACTCCTTAATCACCCCTTAAATTTCTCCTTAAATTACTCCTTAATCACTCCTTAAATTTCTCCTTAATTTACTCCTTAATCACTCCTTAAATCACTCCTTAATTTACTCCTCAATTTTTAGTCTCTT
>ML789041.1:10590-38775 GCA_009831015.1 Picea engelmannii | reverse complement strand
GCCCCTTAGAATCACGTGAGCGACTGTCGCAGTCTGCCCTCACGGCATCGTGGATCCCCTCGAACTAGGTAATCGTTAACCTACAGTTCGAATCGTGAGCGACTGTCGCAGTCTGCCCTCACGACATCGTGGGTTCTCTCGAAATAGGTAATCGTTAACCTATAGTTCGAGCCACGGTGGGAGTGCTAATAGGCTGTGGTAGGGCTGCTGACACACCTCTCCCTCAATCTCTCTGGAACTCGTGTGTGGCCCCTTTACTCCATATGTGAGTCTGGTCGGCAAGCTATCGTCAGCCTGCATCATCAACCATCATGTCAGATCATGTCAACAACATATCATGAAATCAATAGCATATCATCAAAACCATACAATATCACTGTAAATGAAAACAACTCAAATAGCCCACTCCCTGACTCAATCCGGAGTCCAAGGGAGTTCCACCGATGCCTCTGCATCCTCAAGGTCAGAAACCCTGCAGACTCAATGAAACTGAGTCAATAGCACCTGTATATAGTAATAGTAAAACATCTTGTCATCAATCATGACGCATCATCATCAAGGTTAAGTGGTTCATTATCATAAAAATCCAGATCACTTGCGAGCAAGTGTCCTCAAATAATAAGTTTTGTCAGTGCGCTAGAGCGGGATGTTACAAGCACCTGATATCCCACGGGGAGGGTAAAGGTTTACACAACATGTAGTGCTCAGGACTTGATCCCTTCCTCCTTGGTAGCTTGGTGCTTGGAATTCTATGTGACTTGGTGGGACAGTTATAGCCCTCGACAATATGGCGGAAGATTGCGATTCTATAGTTATAGCCCTCGACAATATGGATGAATATTGCGATTCTAAGGATATCTAACGCAAAACAATTTAATAAAAATACCTAGCGCAAGAACTCAAAACAAGATCACGTGGTCGAGTAAAAAAAAGAAAAAATGGCAAACCAATAAATCCAAGCACTGAGAACTACACCCAAAGTTACATGCTAAAACCATACAAATTACCAAGTCACACCACAAATACCAATGCACAAATGCATTCAATGCACAAGGAAACACGTACCAAATGATATGCCACGAGGGGCAGTTCAGAATGACGCTCTCCTAGAGATAATCAGTTAGTTATAGTTCCTTTATCCCTAGACAAAGGAAAGGTTTGGTCTTCTTTCTTTCTTTCTCGAGTGAGTGCATCTCTAGAGTGATCTCCCCTCCTGATCTCTCCCTATTATTTACCAATCTCCAACGGCTATAGATAGGGGTCCATCTGCACACGAGATGGGGCCCACCTTTATTTCAATAGTGGTCGAGTGTCCGAGCAACCATCTCCAACTAGGTCGATCTCCAAAGGACCCTCTTTTCTAGACCCAATTATAAAAGTGTTCGGGTCGAGTCCAGCGAGTCAATTTTCTACCCTCCATTCTCTATGCAGTGATATAGGTAAGGAAAACTATCTAGCCGGGGTGCCCTCCAAACTGAGCTAACCCCCGCTAAGCACCTGCAACATAACACGGGTCAACACATGCATCACAATGCACCATTCAAAGTCTACGCACAAATGAGTTACAAGGTTTAAAAAAAAGATATTGGCCCAAGGCCAAGATCAACATCGAGAGATTTTCTTCATAAATTGAGCCATGCACCTGCAGTCATCAACAACGCAAGTAATTTACCAAAGAGATAACATACAAGCCAGCGCCGAACACATTGGAGCCCACAGACCCAATCTCTAAGACAAGCACCGAGATCCAAAGTCCACAAGATGTCAAACACATTCAACAACACAATGTGGGTTAACAACACAATACACCAAATTCGAGACCAAGCGCCCAACCGCATGCAACACCCATGAAACAAAAGGCTTTGTACCACACATAAAACACTAAGGAAGAGTTGCGAAGGAGTATTGCGAGCATAATATATATATATATATATATAATACCATGCAAAAACAAAAAACAAAAATATTAATGAAGGATATTCTTACCAATGCGTTGAACCATGAGGAATAGCCCAGTAGAGGCATTTTTTTTTCACAACGAATCTAGCAACCGATAGCCAGGAGAGTAGAGCTTTCACAAAGGCCCAAACAGGCAATGCACCAACAATGGTTACCCAAGATTTGGAACGAGTCCCCTAACCCATGCGCCCAGGTTTTGCTGCCAATGCAAATACCCACCAAAAAGGCTTTGATCAAGATTTTGGACATGGTTTCAGAAAAAAACTCAGTACTGCTGGCCTTGTGTACAAGCACTTTGGGAGGGAAATAGTATCCATGGATCTTGGTTTGGATGTAAACCAATCTGATGTGGAACGTGTCTATCTTGCACTGTACAAAGGTTTCATGGAGGAAATTGATGTTGTAGATAATGGAATTAATCAACATGATACTGAAAAAAAAACTAGCGAGATATGAGAGAAATACCACAGGCAGAGAGATAGTAACAACGAAAATCTCATGTGCTGGAGTTAGAAAATGTAGAAGTAAGTTCAGGATTAGGGTTTGCTAGCGTTTGAATAGTTGTTGTCTTTATTATTATTTTATTTTGGCTTGAACAGGCGGGAAAAGAGGGAGGGGGCATGTGGGCCTCATGTGAGGTCCCACGATGCCCAAGGATAATTGATGTTTTTTTTTATTATTATTATTTAAATTATTTTATTTATTTATTTAATTTATTTATTTCTATTTAATTACTTACTAGGTTATTAGTTACATTTAGTTCAATTATATATATATATATATATATATATATATTATAAGAGTCATAATTAATAATGGAAGATAATTAATGGAGGATTAGTTATAGTTAATGGAAAATTAATAATGAATGGAGGGAACATAAAAAAAATATATATTGGGAAGGATGGGTTTTGAACCCACGACCACTCACCATAGTCCAAGCCTTAAGAAATGACCAGACACCAATGCACCACACATATTTATTTATAAAATAAATTCATATATATAAATAAATTAATTATCAATAGTCATAAATTACTATCCCGAAGTATAATCTCCAATTATCCAAGTTAACCAAGCACTGAGTTCCATGCCCTCAATCATCAAGCCAAGCACCAAGCCCTTCCATTTCATTCCACCAGTCAAAGCCAAGCACCAAGCCCGCAAGGGAGCATTATGTGCACAACGTATTAACATTATAAAATTTTAATGTTAATAATGGGTTTGAAACCTATGATTATTAACCATATATATATCCCCATGATTAATGAATGTAATAGTGTAACTTTATAATTTACAGGTTAAAATTCCTTGTAGAGTAGCGAGAGTTTGATGCATGTTATGGGAAATAGTCAGGGTAGAATAGGGGTATAATAGAAAGCACCATATAAGGGATCTGATGCACTGTGGAGAATGTGGTACAGTGCTAGCGTAACTACCAGGCGAGAGGGTCAATATTTTTATTAGGAAAATACATCAAGCTTAGAATTTTTAACCCTAACCTAGCCACGTCCCCTAAATAGAGTAACGTCTGTTTATAGACAAGTAAAAAAAAACTTACGCCTAACCCTGTTTTCTAGTTTAAGTTGCACAATGTGAAATGTCCTTGAACTCACCCTAACAACTTTGGTTGATGCAGGTTAAATCATACTGGATGGTTAGGACTCGAGGAAATTGAGGCAAAGAGGCATCATTGCAGGGACCACCAGTTCCGCCACCACCATCACCTGAACTAGCTCTCATACTGCACTCTTTGGAGGCCATAAATGAGACTTTAAAGGGGAGTCAACCAACAGGGATCAAAGTGGAGCCCCCACCATCTATAACGGGTAATCCAGAAGTGTCGAGGGATTCAAGGGGAGGACCTCTACTCGAGGACATCACTAGAGAACTGTAGAAGATCAAACTTCCAGAGTTCGCCGGGGGTTGTGCCAATGAACGTGTCAAGGCATGGTTGGAAGGCATGACAAGGTGTTTCACCTTAAGAGACTATGCGTCCAATTCAGAGGAGAAGATAATGATTTTTCAGTTAAGAGACAATGCCTTGAATTGGTGGGGCAACCTGGAAAGGCAACTGCATCTTACCCTAGACACCGTACCTTGGGAACTTTTCGAGGAGAGGTTCCAAAGGAAATATATGCTAGCTTACTATGAGGAACAAAAAGTAGGATCAATTCATGCCTTAGTATAGGGAAATAGGACCGTAGAAGAATATGAGATAAGGTTTATGGAATTGGTCAAATATGTCTCATACATGGATAATGACCAATGATAGGCATAATGATTTTTCTATGGGTTAAACCCTAAGATAAGGGCTATGGTACGGATGTGGAAACCGTCATCAGTAGCAGAAGCAGTGGAAAATGCACATTATACGAAGGAACATGTGAACTTAACCAGAGGTACAAGGCCGACCTTTCCACATCGTCCTAGATTTGTAGGGAAGGCCCCTAGGACATTTCCCAGGGGAGGGGGCTCGAGGCCACCTCCATATGGTAATAGAGTTTCACCAAGTACAGTATCTGCAAGGATTTCAATGGCAGTGAGTGCAACATCTCATTCATCATCAACGATGCAGGTAGGTCCACTGCCATCTCAGGGAGAAACTAGTAGGGGCAGGGGTTCCAGGGGAAAGAACTCATTTTAGAGACAGTCACAGAACAATGCGCAGTTTCAATCCCGTGTTACCTATTGGGGATGCAGAGGACCCCATTACTAGCATGACTGCCTAGAGTTACAATCAGGATTTGTGCATAGAGAAGGAAAGGCCCCGACGGGAAGAGAAAGTGGCAACCACCAGATTTACGTAGCGGTTAATAATCGCCAGGCAGAACATCAATCCATGGTGGTGGAGTCATGAGGTACACTAAATCATATCAATGTTAAGATTTTATTTGATTCTAGTGCTACAGATAGTTTCATTTCACCATCTGCATTAGAAAAGAGTGGGTTGGCAGCCTATGAGCACAATGACTTTAAGCAAGTCGAGATGGCTTTGGGGGAAAAACAAGCGGTAGGACCTAGTGTTGATAATTGTATAGTAGACATGGGAGTTTGTACTACCAGGTTGAAGGTATACGTCACCGCTCTCGATATGTATAAACTAATCATTGGAATGGATTGGTTAGAAGCTCATCGACCTTTGGCAGATTGTTTCGCAAAAAGGGTGCTTTTTGTCGATGATGAAGGAATACCAGTAGAGATCCAGGGTGTACGGAGAAAGGTGTCATTACGCTTTATCTCGACTATGAAGGTTAAGCGATGATTGAGGCAAGGATGTCGACTATATGTAGTTGAAGCAGTGAATGAAAGGAAGGGACCCTGATTAGATTAGTACCCGGTATTGTCAGAATTTAAGGATGTTTTTCCGAACGAGTTACCAGGGTTACCTCCTGAGAGGGAGCTTGGTTTTACTATTGAGATAAAACCTGGTGCAGAACTAATTTCCAAGACTCTGTATTGGATGACAGTACCAGAACTTTGTGAGTTGCAAATGAAGTTGAAAGAGTTACTGGACTTAGGGCTAATAAGGCCGAGTGTCTCACCTTGGGGTGCACCAGTAATTTTTGTAAAGAAGAAGGATGGTTCCTTATGATTGTGTATATATTATAGGGACTTGAACCGTGATACAATGAAAAATAGGTACCCAATGCCACGAATAGATGACCTCTTTGATCAGATGAAAGGAGCGATGGTATTCTCAAATATTGATTTACGATCAGGGTATCACCAGTTAAGGATTAAGGAAGGAGATATCCCAAAAACCGCCTTTGGAAATCGGTTTGGACATTACGAGTTTGTCATAGTACCTTTCAGATTGACCAATGCACCAATAGTATTCATGAGCCTCATGAACGAAGTATTCTGGAACTACTTAGACCATTTTGTACAAGTCTTTCTAGATGACATCCTTATCTATTCCAAAAATGAAAGAGAGCATGAAGAACACTTGTGAGTGGTGTTGTCCTACCTTAGAGAGAACAAATTGTATGGGAAGTTGTCGAAGTGTTCCTTCTTCCAGAAAGAAATTCACTATTTAGGACATATCATTTCCGGTGAAGGAATCTCTTTGGACCCAGAAAAGGTAAAGGCTATTATGGAATGGCCAGTGCCGAAAAATGCCCATGAGGTGAGAAGCTTCATGGGGTTAGCAGGTTATTATTGAATATTTGTGGAAGGGTTCTCTAAAATAGAGAAACCCATCAACACTTTGCAATGCAAGGAGGTCAGGTATGAATGGACAGAAGAATGTGATAGTGCATTCATCAAGCTTAAGAGATTACTAACTAGTGCACCAATTCTATGAGTGCTGGATATGGAAAATGACTTCACAGTCTGTACGGATGCCTCGAATCAAGGGTTGGGGGCTGTGGTAATGCAGGATGGAGGAGTGATATCTTATGCATTAAGGAAGTTGAATAAACACGAAGAGATTTATGCTACTCATGATTTAGAGTTGGCAGTTTTAATGCTAGCTCTAAAACTTTGGAGGCAGTATCTTGTGGGGCGAAACTTTGAGCTCAAAACAGACCATCAAAGTTTAAAACATCTCTTCACTCAAAGGGATCTGAATGCCAGGAAAAGGAGATTGAGTGAGTTTATGAGTGAGTATGATTTTGGTATTTCATACATCAAGGGAAAGGAAAATGTGGTCGCAGATGCCTTGAGTAGGAGACCACGTGTCTTCTCCTTGGTACCTTTAAAGGTCAATCTAAGGGAACATGTGTTGACACAACTCCAAGGAGATAGTTGGTATTCAAAGGTTACTTCAAACCTCCAGAGTGGGAGGCATTTAGATCCAAAGTATGAAGGATATAGTCTAGAAGCAGATGGACTGTTAAGATATCAAGGAAGGATGTACATCCCTGAAGATGGGGATATTCGAAGAATCATACTGAAGGAAGCCCATAAAGAACTTTATTGTGCACATCTGGGTGTGAAGAAGATGTACGCAGACATGAGGAAGATCTTCTTCTAGGTAGGCATGAAGCATGATGTAGTCCATTTCATGGCCAAGTTCCTAGAGTGTCAACAAGTGAAAGATGACCACCACCACCCAACAGGCCTCCTACAACCACATGATGTTCCTATGTCCAAGTGGGAAGTCATTTCTATGGATTTTGTTGTGGGATTTCTACTCACATCTCATAGACGCAATGCCATTCTTGTGATAGTTGATAAGTTAACCAAGAGTGCTCATTTTATTTCGTTTAGAGACACTTATGATGTCACTGATGTGGCACATGTGTTTGTAAGTGAGGTCATCTGTTTGCATGGGATACCTAAGAAGATGATTTTAGATAGAGACTCCAGATTCACTTCTATGTTTTGGACAAGTTTTCAGTTAGCGTTGGGGACTCATTTGAACTTAAGAATAGGTTATTATCCTGAAATAGATGGGAAAACCGAGAGAGTAAATCAAGTCATGGAAGACATGCTTAGGATGTATGTCATGTATAATCAAACCCATTGGGAGAAGTACCTACATTTGGTAGATTTTGCCTACAATAACAGTTTTCATAGCTCCATTAGAATGCCACGCTATGAAGCTCTGTATGGAAGGCCATACATAACATCATTGAGTTGGGATAGATTAGAATATTGATTAACAGTTGGGCTAGAATTGATTTAAGAGATGGAGAAACGGGTGATTCATATTAGGCAGAGACTGAAGGAAGCACAGGATAGGAAGAAAATTTATGTGGATGCACATAGGAATGACTAAAGTTATAAAGTGGGAGACCAGGTTTTCATTCATATCAGGCCTAATAAGAGTACCATACGGTTCGATAAGGGGACAAAGTTGTCATCTCTATTTATAGGACCGTTCAAAATCCAAGAGAAAATTTGACTCGTTGCCTATCGTCTCATACTACCACCCCACCTGCATAAAACTCATAATGTTTTTTATGTATCTTTTTTACGTCATTATGTTGATGATGAATCACATAAACTAAATTGGAAGGAACTGAAGGTATCGGACGTGGGAACTCTCATGGTAGAACCGTTACGCATATTGGACCATAGAGTCCGATAGCTCAGGAACCGTCTGGTAGACAAAGTTAAGGTCCAGTGGGACAAGTATAGTCCAGGATCTACTACTTGGGAAGACACTGAGACACTACGACGAGATTATCCCTCACTTTTTTGACCACCTCGAGAATATGTTTCTCGAAGGTTGGGTGTATGTAACACCACCTTTTGACTTAGACAACCAAGATTACCCGAGGTCTACACACCTTTAATTTCTATTCACAAGTGAAATTATTAAATAATACACTTGAATTTTTAAGATGTATGAACCTTTATAAATGTTTAAATATTATTGATGATGATGGATATGATGTAATCTACTATGTGAATGTAAATTCTATGAATGTTTAAAATGTTATTGATGATGATGGATATGACGCAATATATTGTGTGAATGAGAATCCTATGAGGGTTTAAATGCTAATTGAATGTTGTTGGATATGATGCAATCTATTTTTTAAATGATAATTTTATGAATAGGTGTCATTAATTGAATTATGGGATATTATGAGATCTATTTCTAACTTGAAAAATTTGATGTTAAAGTTGTTGGTACGTGGATACGGAATTGAAATTATGATTGTATGCAATTACATGATGATAATACATAGAAATGTATGAGTTTGTGTTACAGACTAATCTGCAGGTTATGGGCTATGAAATAACCAAGGGATATTGATTATGAAAGTGGATGTCATGAACCCCGGCGAAGAGGCAATATGGTATGAATCTTTGTATGTAACATTATATTGGTTTGGATGTATTTCTATGATATGTGGACCAGTGTAAGATTTCAGGTGGTGAGACTGCCCAAAACCGAATAGACGATGACAAAACTCCCAGCAACATGGTGCCACTGTATATTCCATTGTAGGGTGTAGACCCTAGTTCTGTTAGGAGGGGTGGAGGCATTTCCCACCATGTATCCTTCGAAACCTGAAGTCATGGGAGGACGATGTTATCTCACGCTCCCCTAGATGTGTGATGATGACTGTCAGTTGCCTACTGGGGAAGATTGGTCAGGTTAGTGACACTTCCACTTACGAGTTCTATTTGGAGTTAGGTCAATATAGTTGATGCTCCAATATAGTCCAACAAAGGAAGGATAGGAATGGAATATGGAAGTAATTTAGGGAGGAAGGATGAGTATAAATAGTTGAGAGTGTATGGAGATTTGTCTTATGGTGAAATTTATTGTTTTTCCTTCTGAAAAGAAAATGTATATGTATATGAATATTCATAATTATGTAATTAAACTACAATTGTCTAAATAACATTGATGAGCTAGATAATTGTAATTAAAAGATTTCACAAACATTTGATTGGTTTATTTTCTTTTATAAAATGAATAGTCTTGTTGAATGGATTGGATGCATATGGAAATTACTATAGAGATGATAGTTATTAATATTAGTACATGAATGAGACTTGTATGTACTAGCTACACATGCATTTCTTGAACATGTACACTAGTATGTACGAGTTTCTTGGCTTCTGATCTACTTCTGATTTCCTCTGAAATTCGACTTGTGTGTTAAATGAATGTATAATGATATTTTTTTATACCATTTATGTCACTTCCTTTTAATATTAGGGCCAACCTGACAATTTCTTATTTTGTAACTCTTTTCTTTAATTATCTTCAGGGCCTACATGTACTTCTTTCTTCATTTCACTTTGTCATCTTCAAAAATTCATTTCTCCTCAACCATGAGGATCCACGTGACATACCACATACCACTGGAAACAATATGATGTATACTATCCATCCATGGGTCTTGTATATACATGTGCATTTTCCTTCATGTCCAAATACCTTCATCAATCTTACGGTCCAAAACCCATGACTAGGGTTGACATCAATGACAACAACCAATCTTCCAACAATCTCCCCCTTTGTCATTGATGGCAACACTCATGATCCCCCTATCATCATGATCCCAATTTCTCTCCCCCTTTGACATTAATGGAAAAGGGTAGGGCTTCTCCCCCTGAGTTTAATGGCAAAAGGAAACTCTCTTCTTTGGGGCTGGTCCCCCTGAACATGTGGCACTCAATAATACTTCATCCTTATTTTTGGTCTTTGGGACATTTTCTTCCTTGGAATCCTTTTTGTGGCTTGTATCTTCTCTCTCTTCTTTGTGTCTAGGATGTATATGTTGTTCGGTCTTCTTGTTGCAGTTGCAACCAATCTTCCTGAGTTATTTTCTCAGATATTACATTTTCGAGAGTCAAACATAAGAGTATATCCTTGATCACACATTTTATTAACATTGAGGAGATTATTCTTCAGATCTTCAACCAATAGGACTTTTCCTGCTTTTACATTTTCACTTCCAAGATTTACAATTCCTTTTCCAAGTATTTTATTAGATGAGTCATCTCCAAATGTAAAATTTCCACCCTTTTTCTTCAAGCTAATAAATTTTCTTTGATCTCCAATCATATGAGATGGGAACCCATTGTCTATGAACCATTCATCTCATCTTTGCATTCTTTAGCGACCAATGTTATTTGACAGTTTTCATTGTGTGGAATTTCTTTCCTTTTCCATGTTGTAGTTGGTATATAGACATTTGGCATATCATTATCTTCCTTCATCTCTATGCAATCTTGTGCTTTATAACCAAGATTATTGCACTTGTAACATACAAAATTTTGATCTATTAATGGGTCAAATGGATTATAATTTCTATTGATAGGTCTACGAACATTTCCATATCTACTATTTTCACCATTCATGTATCTTGCATAGTTATTCATTTCATTGATTCTACAATTGATTACCTTGTGTCCAAAATTTCCAGAAGTATAACAATGTCCAAGAAAGAAATTTTGATAACTAGGATAAAGTGATCTTCTTTGTGGTGTGGTCCATCTAGGTTCACGATCTACTCTTTTGTAGTTTCCTTCATAATGATTTCTTTCATACCCGATGGAAGAGAATCTTCTTGATGTCTCATTCCTTCTGAATTATAGTCTTCTATCTTGTTTTTCAACTTGTTTTGGAGTGTTGGTTTCATCATTTTCATCTTCCCTCTCTTGTTTTGTTGTCTTAAAACTATCATTGTATCCTAGTCCTGTCTTTTCATTTGGATATCTTTGATTGCTAAGGATCTCATCTAATTTTTCAGTGTTTTTTTTTTAACTTCTTCAACTTTGTTGTTGTCAATAGTAACTCCCCTTTTGTGTGATCCAATTCTGCGTTCAATTTCTCATAATCTTCTGATTGTTCCTTGAAGCTATTAACGGTCTTTTCAAGCTTGTAATTCTCTTCTTCACAACTACTCAATTCACCTTTTAGTATTATGTTTGTGTTTCTAAGCTTGCTATTTTCATTTTCAACATGCTTCAAGTTTTAAAGATTCTCATCTTCTTGTTCACTTTCTGCATTGTCTTTGTATCCCCAAAAGGGATCAAGGTTGGTTTCTTCGTCTGAATCTTCTTCACAAATGATTTCTTCTTCTTTATAATTCTTGTGATCATCATCCTGGGTTTCTTGGGTTATGAAGAGGAATTCTCCTCCATCATTATATTCTTCATCACTCTCATCTGAGGAGATGTCATCATCCTTGGAGTAGAATCTCTTTTTATTGTTGAGACTTCTCTTTTTATAGTAGCAGTTTTCAACAATATGTCCTACTATACAAAAGTTAAAGCATTTGAGAGGAGACTTACCTTTGTATCTTCCACTTCCCTTCTAAAACCTTCATACAAAATTTTCTATTTCGTCATCAAGGTCGTTATCCTTGTCTTTTGTCTTCTTTATGTCTTTAAAGGCTTCTTCATTATTTGGCTGGTCACTTTCTGTACCTGTTCTCATTTCATATGCTATAAGAGATCCATGTAATTCATCGTTTGTCATTTTGGTCAAGTCCCTAGTTTCTTCAATGGAGGAGACCTTAGGATCACACTTCAAGAGAAGTGATCTCAACACTTTTTGTACAACCAACACTTCATAGAGCTCTTCACCTAATCCTCTGATAGCATTAACAACTTCATCAACTCTAAGAATATAGGTTGCAATATCTTCTTTTTCATTCATCTTCAAATTTTCAAATTCCACTCTATGTCGTTGAAGCTTGACCTACTTAACTTTTGGATCACCTTCATAGATACTCTTGAGTTTGTTCCATACCTATTTAGCAGTGTTGCATCCCATCAATTTGCTAGTAATGGTTGGTGCCAATGCTTCTAGAATAACATGTCTGGCTTTTGAATTACAAGTCATAAGATTCTTCTGATTTGGATCGGTTGGAGCATTATTTGGGATTACATAGCCATTTACAACTGAGTACCAAATGTCTACTCCCAAAGCCATTAGGTAAGTTTTCACCCTATCACTCTAGTATGCATAATTTCTTCCATCAAATTTTTGAATCCCATTTGAAATGTGCTCATGGTCATCCATCTCTGCTCAGGATTTTCCTCCTAGCGGTTAAACTGTTCTGAAGGCAACCTGCTCTAATACCAATTGTTGATACTAAGAGGGGGGTGAATCAGTATCAAGTACAATTTAAAACCTTTTTCAACTTATAATTAAACCATTCAACTCTATCCAATGAGAAATGAAAAGTAGTATAAGAGTTACACCAATACACCACAATACACCATGCACAATATATGAGAAATAATCAATAGTTATTGTTCAAGGGAAGTAATGACTTCCAAAGGTAGCTGCAACTTCCAAATGTAAAGGGAGGGATAAAACTCCAAGAGGAATATATAGTACTCCAATATTAAGAGATGATTTAACTCTCCATCCTTTCCCCTTCCTTCCACCGAAAAAAAAGTTATAGAGAGAATGGTAGACTTTGTTCAATTTTGGTTTATTTAGGAGACCGAACTTGCATAGAATTCCCTGCTCAATATTTAACATCCGATTTGGAAACTAGCACACAAGAAACTATATTCCGTACTATTTCTAATTCAATTTGTCCCACTTCATTTGGATTATCTATGAAGAAGTTATGACTGTTGTACCCATAACACCTATTTATTGACTAGCTTTAGGACTGGTCAAAAACCCTATCTTCCACAGAGTGTCTCTCCATAATTATAGAGAATCAAGAGCTGAAATTTTTAACATAGGTACCTTGATATGTCTTCTCAATACCATATCAATTTAAACATTTGAATCGATCTAGAAAAAATGTTATAGAAAAAATGGTAAGATGACCTAAAAATAACATACCTTAGAACACATCACCAAAACACTTCATTCTCCCTTGAAATCCGGCCTTCTTTACTTTTGATTTCCTCTAAAATTTGAATTGTGTGTCAAATGAATTTATAATGATATTTATTTATACCATTTATGTCACTTCCTTTTAACATTAGGTTCAACCTAACAATTTCTTATTTTGTAATTCTTTTCGTTAATTATCTTCAGGGCCTACATGTACTTCCTTCTTGAATTCACTTTTTCATCTTCAAAAATTCATTTCTCTTCAACCATGAGGATCTAAGTGATGTGCCCTATACCATTGAAAACAACATTATGTATGCTATCCATCCATGGGTCTTGTATCTACATGTGCATTTTCCTTCATGTCCAAATACCTTCATCAATCTTGCAGTCCAAAACCCATGACTAGGGTTGACATTAGTGACAACAACCAATCTTCAAACAAGAGTCTCATGAATAATGAAACCAAATATTTACATGTGGAGAAAATGGCCTTGGAAGCTATTCAAGCTATTCAACGATTTTGTCACTACATCGTATTACGCAAAACCACAGTCATTTCCGATTGCAACCCCATGCAACATATCCTTACTAAAAAATTGTTGGGGGGAAAGTAATCCAAATGGATAATTATTCTCCAGGAGTTTGACTTGGAGTTTGAATGCACCAAGTCAAAGAACTCTTTGGTTTTTTTGAATTGATATGTGACCTTCCATCTACTAAGACAGAAACTATGGCAGAAGATTCCTTACCTGACGAATCCCTCTTTATGATTAGTTCTGATGACATGTGGTATGGAGATATTATCATATATCTCCAGACCCAAACTTTCTGGCTTGATATTTCTAGTACAGATGATCGTCCTATACAGTATCAATCCCTTCAATACATTATTCTTGGTGATACTCTTTACCACTGTGGTATTGATTCCATATTTTGACGATGTCTCACCTACGATGAAGATGAGAAATATTTGAATGATTTTCACTCTAGAGCATGTGGTGGTCATATGCCTAGGTATGCCACTGCCCAAAATATCTTACGAGTTGGTTATTTTTGGCCTTCATTGTTTAAAGATTGCATTACTACAGTCCAAAGATTTCACCCTGTAGTTTCTGTTGTTCCATTCACTAAATGGGGCATTGACTTCATGACATGTAGCCCTCACTCGACTGGGGGGCATGACTACATCATTGTAGTTGTGTATTATTTCACTAAGTGAGCCGAGGCGATGCCTACATTTGATAATACCTAGAAAACCACAATGTTGTTCATATTCAATCATATCGTTACTGGATTTGGTGTCCCTCAAGACATCGTTACTGATCATAGTTGTTGTTTTCATAATTTCATGATGTTTTAACTTACTAAGAAGTTGGGTCTTCACCATGAAAAATCAACCCACTATTATCCACAAGCCAATGGCCAGGTTGAAAAAATCAACAAAGTTCTCACTACTATGCTTCAACGAATGGTAGGAATTCATAATTCAAATTGGCACATGATGTTTTTCTTTGCATTATGGGCCTATCGCACATCCTTTAAGTCTTCCATGGGATTCACACATTTCTAGTTAGTATATGGTATTGAAACAATGTTTCCTATTGAATGTGAAATACCATCTTTGAAACTAGCTGTCAAACTTCTCCCTAACACCTCTACTTAAGAGGAACATATTTTGTACTTGATGCAATTAGAAGAAAATTGTCGTGATTTTTCCTTTGTTATTGAAACTCATAAAAATATCGTCAAAGCCCAATATGAGAAGCATGTCAAGACACTTGTTTTTTCTGAAGGTTATCTAGTTCTTCTTTATGAGCAAGATCGTGATTTGCTAGGGGTTGGTAAATTTGAGCCCATGTGGTGGGGTCCTTTTATAGTGAAATGAGTGTTCGAGAAAGGATCTTATGATCTAGTAGATTATGATGGAATTCCTTTGAGTGAACCCATAAATGGGATTTACTTGAAGAATTAATATGCTTAAGTCATTTTTGAATGAGTGTTGTGTATTTTTAGTGTATCATAGTCTTGTGTTCTTTTTCATTTTTTGGTTCTTCCTTTTGACTGCTTACCTTGCATTGTGCTTGGTTTCCAAATGTAAATGTCTTCTCTAACCTACATTGGATTTTCTGATGGCGTTATTTGTAGTACTCAAAACTTAGCATCTGTTGCTTGGGCAATCTATGCACCTACGGATGAATTAATCAGCCTACATGGTGTTTTCCTTAGTCGTGCAACTAACAATATCGTGGAATAAACTGAATTTATCGAGTTATTAAATGATGCCATTTCACTTGGAATCCATCATCTTATTGTATGACTTGATTCACAATTGGTATACCTACATTTGAGTAACGTTTATTCCATTCAGAGTCCTACTTTGTTAAGGGTATATTTACGAATTCGCCTCTTGGAATGTCTTTTCTATTACATTGAATATCAACACATTCCTAGATGTCTAAATACATTAACAGATGCATTGGATAATTATGTGTTAGATAGACATTTGAGATGTTTATAAAATTCAATCACACTTTGTACATAAAAACAAGTAAGTTGGTAGAAGCCTCATATTTATATAATGATAAAAGTTTACAAAAAAGTGTTTTTGTCCAAAGAACAAAATATAAAAAATGTGAAGCACATGGCTTCATATATAGCAGAGCATCAAGGATGTTTCTCGCTATAACACATGACTTCCCATGATACTCTATGGATTAGTCGACCGATGGATGCAAATACACCCACTATGTGGCGTTGGTAATGCCTAGGAATATCATCTATAGAGGCATCTGAGATATTCATTGTAAGTCCCTCCAGATTTTGTTCTATGGTCTCGAAGTTGACATCATCTATTCCCGCTACGACACCTCTCTCCCCTCACCTCTGGATAGGGGATGAACATGGAGGACGATAAGGTACCACATCTGCATTATCGAAGAGCACTCAATTAGTCATCGGATAAATACCATAAAAAACATTTTATATCATTAAAAATAACACAAACATTATATAATTTGTTTTTCCTTATTACCTATGTCCCCCCACTGGGAACCTTCAAGAATATCTAGGTCTGGATCTCCACGAAAATCTAACCCGACATATGCATAATCTTCGACCATGATCATTTGAGTTCTCAACCATTCGAAGAATACATTGTTATACCTGATGATGTTACTGCATCCATGTTGGGCCATGAGATCTACCCACCTCTTCATCCTCAAATCCTGTGGAGTAGTTATACCCCACTCTATCTATAAGCATAATATTGGTACTCTCTCTAGGAAGAAGGATACCAAAATAGACCTGTATCTGAATTGTTTCAACCCACCACTTTTGCACTTGTTAAGTTGTTTCTTCATGATTTTTAGGACCCCTTCACACCAGTTGAACACTTGGGGCTCTATACACTCCAATGCATACTGAAAATGGCTCTATAGAGCCATGTGGGGAGATGCACTCCCTGCCATGCGAGTAATAGTATATAGGATAGTCCACAAAGGAAAATTTTAGACATCCCTGATAGTGTCCTTATCGCTATGTTTCTCAGTTCTTGTCACACAATGATGACTGATGTAGTAGTTCATAGACTCACCACCACCCCTGCTACCTATAAGTGTCACCCGTGAACCACAATGAGATAATCCTGTTAAGAAATGTATATCCTTGATACCTATGGTAAGTGTGTGGGAAACCACATGAAATTCCTGCTCGTTCACATCCCACATGTGAACCAGGTACTCAAGTAGTCTCAATTGGGCCCTCATGCCCTGAATCTTGAAGAACTTTAGTAACCCACATTGTCGGAGGGCCATAACTATTCACTTGTAATTTATAACGAAGTAATCTTCCTCTTCGTGCTCTCATTCATGCCATTCCAAGATATTAACCATGGAAAACCTACCAAGGAACCATAAGATGAGATTAGACACATTAAATTTTTTCTGAGGTTTTTTTCTTGTTGGATTCATCTTTTTTAAATTTTGGGCTGCGGACATTGTAGGCCTGCGCATTCGTACAGTGCTACATCATCGCACCCTAGCTTTAAGGTCACCTGTGATGATCCTTTATCGTCATATTTCCCATTATAGGGCACCTGCGACAACCTCAACACACGGGTACCCTCTAAAATTTGACCTAAAAACACAATTTTAAGCAATGAAAATCAATTTTTAATCCATGAAAAGATGAAGATTTGGATCAAGATTTGGGTGAAGTTACAAATGAAATAGTGAAATGTGGTTTTTCAACTATTTTATTGACTTTTATTACTTTTCATTTGTATATTATATTATTTTTTATGCTTCGTCCAAGCCCTAAAGTCCTAACAACTTTACAAGTGGTTGATTTTTGCAGATTGAAAAAGTCTAGAGGTGAGATTTTGGAACAAGGGTCCGCTTTTTGGTTATTTTTTATATTTGTCGCATGTACAAGTCCTTTTAGGGTTTTTCATGAAAAACTCTGAGCAAGCCTTAATTCTTTCTCATGCACGTAAAACTATGAGAATGTACTTGAGTAGTCTTTTGTCATTTTTTAGAACTCGTAATGGAGACATAAAAAACAAAACCTATGGAGTATCCTTTAAGCTCTTTCCACGCTCCTTAAAAATGAAAAGATTGTCGAGCAACCTTGTTCTTTTCATGCTCGTAAAAGTATTTGAATAAAACATATGATGAGTGTTAGATTATCACTTTTTCGGTCTCGTCAGATTAATTTATGAAAAGGACCTGGCGAAGTTCTCTTTAAGTGTTTTTCGGACTCTCTAAAATTGAAAAACCCCTGAATCTTCTTTCATTGGACTCATTAAACAAACATTGAAAGACCCATATGGGATTGAAACACTCCTTCTTAGGGTTTTTTAAACATACTCTGAGGGACTCGTCCGAAGGATGAGCTTACATCAACAAGCATATGTTATCCTCCTCAAACTTGCATAAAAATAAAGAGGTACTCACCAGAAATGGTGGGGGGAAATTGGGAATGAAATGAGCCTCTGTATTTGTGTTAGTGGAAGTAATAATATCTCTTGAACATGACCCCCCCCCCCCTTCATCACTATATCTGGGTTAAGAAATCCATTTGTCTCTCGTTGGACCATCCATAGGTTCATATGTTGGGTCCTCCTTGAGTCAATGCTTCCAAGACCATTGTCCTATCATTCATATGTTCAAGAGAATTCCAACCTAAATGAGCCTTCTATCGAGTCAACCATATGCAGTTATAAATTTTATACCATGTCGTCCTTCCCTGTGTCAGTTCCAAATCACTTCATACTCTGATCTACCTCAAATATGTTACATATTTCGTGTCACTGATGGGGGATACATCAAATCCCTCCTTTGAAAAGTCTTTTCCCATCAACTTCAACATATTATTCGGGAACAAGACATAGAAATCATTGAGTACCTTAGAGCATGCATGCCTCAATGGCAGGTTTCTTTGATTTCAACAGTGGGTTCACATCATTGACCCCTGATTAGAAGATTCCATCGACTGTTCGAATTCAACTCATTTATTCACATTCGAGTGGTTTCTACCATGTTCGACTTAGACACCTGTAATCACATGGCTATATTTGTACTTAAAGACGATGGAAATGAAGACCCCATATCTTATCACTTTGGTCCATGTTGCAACAGAGTCTTCATGATTTGTAATGACACATAGATCCATTATGTATGTCTCGTGGCTATGTTTGAATTTGAATCTTTTTACAACATAGATCCACAATGTATTCTTGGTGGCTATGCCGAATCATAGTGACATAGATCCACAATGTATGTTTAGTGGCCATGACTTACTTGAAACTTATGATTATATTCACTTGTATTATGAGCATGGGAATGCCTACTTCAAAATTGGTATGATATTATGCAGATTCTTATTTGTTTGCAGGTTCCTGATCGATGCACTCCTTGTTTTCGACACACACGTTCTACAAAGTATTTTAGATGTTACGAGTTCCAAATTCATAATTTGGGAGGAATTATGTTACACATAATTTTGGTCACCTCAGTGATCACCTGGAAACATGTGTTCATGTTCCCTAAAAATATTAAAAGAGACTTTCTCCATGGGAAAAGTGATTTTCTTCCATCTTCCAAAAACCATATGAAGGAAGGTCGTTGCACTCTGCTATATGCATGGGGTGAGACAATGATTGATTGTCACATCTAGCACTATACCTGGACTGTGACGTTGTCGCATGATGCGAAGTGTGTAGGGTGCAACGATTCTTAAATCTTGGGAAAAGACAAATTTCACGAAAATTCTAGAAGGGGATCTTCTAGAAAATGAGGTGCCCTCCGATCGGTTTGGATCTTACTCGCTTCTATAATTTGGTAGGATCATCCTAATAACCTCATCCATCTCTCTTTCACACTATATAAAGAGGGATATCTCATGGAAAAGGATAAGGTTGAATAGGCTAAGAATTGGATGGAGAGTTCTACGTCAAATTATGCTTGAGAGCTTTGCTTTAGTTCTTCAAGTCAGATTGTGGATCTTCTTCAAGGCATTTGGAGCAAAGGTGTGTGTGTTGAAGAAAAGAGCCATCAAAAGCAGACCTTGCAACATCAAGGCATGGGTTGTATTCCCCACTTTATATTCACTTAACACAATATTTAATTTCTTCCCTATATAAGCATCTTGTCTTCTATTGTATAATTCCTTGATCATATACATAGACTTCATTTAAATACATGTATATTTTTTTTCCTTCTTTGTTGGTTTGTTATTCTTAGACATGATTACTATTATGAAAACCCAAGGAAGGAGATAAAAGGATGAAAATAGTGAGGACAAGTGTCATTTAAAACATATGTCACTTGTAACTCATTAAACTAGTTCATATGATGATGAAGTTTAAGGCGAAGTGTGCATTCTGTTCTGTTTTGTTCTAGTTTCCAGTGGGATCTAGGGAGATCTATTTTTGTCTGTAATTACCGATTAATCCGATAACAGGGTGTGAAAATAAACCAATATCTTCGTAGTATTGTTATGCTACAAGAATTATTCCTTGGGAATCCTCCTTTCTCTTGGAATCGTTCAAGAACCATTGCAATAGGCCATTCCACTCACCTCTTGAGGGAATAGGCATTGTTTTTCTTCACCATTTTCCATTTCTTCCATTGTATGTAGAGTTCTCAGTTAGGGAACTCAAGATACCTCCAAAAGAGGAAGAGGGGACTCATAAGTCCCTAAATTTTCTCTACGGTTTTTTCCTACTAATTTATTGATCCATTGGTAGCATTATGTTGGTCATTGTTTGATTTTCATGGTTCTAAGTTTCTCAATCTTTCTAACATTTATTTATTAGTTGTTTTAGTTTATTTATTTGTTTACATATTCTTTTGGATTATCTAACCCACTCACAAAACTTCTGTCTTGTCTAGCAGGCTCACATAGACATGCAAGTGTTGTTTTTCTCACCCAAGTGACAAAACCAACACAACACTATCCACATAGTAGAAGAAAGTGGATAAGGTCATGGAAGAATGCTCAAATATCTTCTCCTCACCTATCAGGGTACCTATAAACTATCAGGTTAAGAATCCCATTGATCTGACCCCTAGTGCACTGCTTCCCAATGGGACAGTCTATCGCCGCTCTCCGTTAGAGAATGAGGATATAAAGAGGCATATCCAAGAACTTATCCACAAGGGGAACATCCATCCCAAATCATTGCCTTGTGGGAGCCTAATTGTGCTGGCATAGAAGAAACATGGAACCTAGAGACTCTACATTGATTATCGGGCCCTAAATAAAATCACAGTCAGAAACTGGTACCTGATTCCCCAAATTGACGACCTCCTTGATCAACGCATGGGGGACAAATACTTCAGTAAGATTGATATGAAGTCTGGCTACCACCGGGTCCCTTTAAAACATACAGTTGTATGGAAAACACCTTCAAGTCAAAGGAAGGTATTTTTGAATGGTTGGTCATGCTCTTTGGTTTGAAAAATGCTCCATCCACTTTCATGAGGATGATGGATGACATCCTACGACCATTCACCAGTACTTTTCTAGTGGTGTATCTGGATGACATCCTCATTTACAACAATACTTGGGTGGGACACTTGTAACATATTCAATAGGTTATGCACACTCCACGGTAGCACAAGATATACACTAACTTGGAAACATTCTCCTTCGACATGGATAGGGTGCATTACCTGGGATACATCATGTATCAGCATGGCGTACATGTGTATCCATCCAAGATCCAAGTCATCCTTGACTGGCCAATCCCAACCACACTCACTGAGCTTCAAATCTTCCTGGACCTTGCCAATTTCTACTGCAGGTTCATGTTGGGCTTCTCCCATATTGCATGGGCCCTCAGCCAACTAACCAAGAGTTGTGGTAAGGATAAATTTGTGTGGGGCCAGTCCCAACAACAAGTGTTCGATGATTTGAAGAAACTCTTGTGCTTAGCCCCGATACTTTCATTACTAGACCTGCAACAACCCTTTGAGATCGAGACATATGCTTCAGACTATGATGTGGGCATTGTTCTCACTCACCACGACCACCCTATGGCCTATCATAGTGAGACACTATCAGATGTTGTCCGTAAGTACCCTACTTATGAAAAATAAATGTACTCCATTGTGCAACCCTATCTCCAGTTGAGACATAACATTCTTGGGAAGGAGAAATTCATCCACACTGATCATAAGCCACTATAGTTCATGAAGTCACAAGGAAAATTGTAGAATTATCGTCATCATAAGTGGTCCACATACTTGCAGAAATTCCACCTCAACATCAAGTATAAAATAGGAAGTACCAACTAAGATAACTTCTTCTTCAAGATTCTCAACCTCTTGTTGTTTCTTCATTATTTGATACTTCATGACCTGTTATGTTCTCTTTGCTTCTTCATGTCAGATTTTCAGTCTAATTATTTCTTCTTCTAGTATTCTCTCTTCTTGACCAAACTATTCCTCAAGTTGATTTAAGTCATTGGTTCTTTCCTTGAGATAATCCATCAATATATTTTTTCTCTTTTCTGCTTCTTCCTTTTGTGCTGCTATGTTGGCTTCTAAAATTTTCTTTTGATATTCTAGAGTTTCTTCATTTCTTCTGGCCTCTTCTAGTTGAGCTCTTAAATTCTTGACGACCTGCTGATATTTTTCAGAACCTTGAACACTTTTCTTTTGCTTCATCAATTCTTTCTTGGATGACTTGTTTTCTTCTCTTTCTTTCATTAGATATTTAATTGCACTGATCAATTTTTTCTATGTAATCAACTTATGCTTCATCATACTCTTCCTCTTCTAAATATGTCTAACATGATGAACATATTTATTCTTGTTCTATATCTGCATCTTCTTTGGCATTTTCAGAATTTGTAATGAGTGAAGAATATATGTCATGTAACTTATCCCAAAGTTCTTTTGTTGATGAACATTTACCAACCTTTTCTCTTACCAGTTTAGGTAATCCTTCCTAGATGAAATCCATTTCTATTTTGTTATTATTCTTCAATTCCTTCTTGGTTGTAGTCTTTTCCCTTTTTGAACTATCATATCCTGTAACAACTGATAGAAAAATATAATTCCCCTATGCCTGTAAAAATAATTTCGTCCTTCTTCTCCACATATCATACTTAAAACCATTCTGACCATTAAACATTGGTACTCCATTCTTAGAATAATCCATGATCTCCTTCCAGTGGTTAAATTGTTTCCTGAAGGAACCTCACTCTGAAACCAATTGTTGGATTACTGAGAGGGGGGGTGAATGAGTAATAGAGAAATTTAATCCTTTTTAACCATATAATCCAAGTTTTATATCAATGTAGAATTATCATCCAATAACTACAAATTAAATAAGAAATGAAGAAACAAACTATCATACACATACACAGTACACCAGTTTTTTACGTGTAAACCCAAAGCCGGAGAAAACCAAAGAATGATTTTTCTTATATGTCTTGAAGAATTACATTCATTGGAAGCACCAACTTCCTTTGTTTTCGAGTTGAAACTGGAAGGAGGATCCAACCCCCTAGTTTCTCAGTCTACAATCTGAGTGAAGATCCAATTCCCCAATTCTCTAGCTACAACCAGAAGGAGGCTACAACCCCCTATGTTCTCTGGCTACAACTGGAAGGTGGCTAAAACCACCTATCCTTGCCCCATCCAACCACCCAGACATATAAGTAGAATGATGGAACCGCTGCCACACTATCAATGTGAGATATACTTATGTAAACATATGTCAATCAACCTGTACCAAATAACATGTACCAATAACCTGAACCATGCATTAACCTATAACTCAACCTGGAATCAACTTGTACCATAAACAAGTGCATCAACCATGTACCTACCTGTACCAACCAACCTGTAATAAACCTGTACCATAAACAATTTCATCAACCATGCACCAAAATGTAACTCAATCTGTACCATGAAAAAGTGCATCAACCATACACCAACCTATACCTCAACCTGTACCATGAACAAGTGCATCAACCATGCACCAAACCTATACAAATAACCTTTCACAACAACTTGTCCAAACAACCTATCACAATAGTCCATCTCATCAATTTTATCAAACAAATCAGATCTACTCACCAAGATCAATCACCAAGACAAATATCAAAGATCTGCATCAACCAAGTATAACACAACAACTCATAATCATCACCAAGATAAATATATGCTTCTAATAATACAAGTATGCTACATCATCCATAAACCATATGTGAACAATACTACTAACAAGTGCCTCCAACCATGTACCAAGTATGTACCAATCATGTTTCAACTACTCATAAACTATGACTCATCAATATGTACCAACATCATCAACTATACGTCTCATGTATGTGCCAACTCATCAACTAATTGTCTTAACCATGTACTCAACATGTACCTCAACCAAATGCTCTCATCAATTTCATCATCCATATATGATTTGTAACTCTGTAATAGACCTGGTGTATATGATCAAATTCCTGCAAACCTTCCTTAACTTTAACAACAAGAGACTATCATTTTCATGAAACTTTTCTTTAGTCTCACATGCCTAGTTTTGGATTAGTCAACAACCCTAACTTGAAATAATCATAACTTTGTACCTATAATGAATAAAGATATAAAACTGATACATAATGTTCTTCAGTGTGTTTTTTGCAATTCCTCTAGGTGTCACTACTTGGAACCTCTTAGAAAAGGAGTTATAGAAAGAGTGGCATACCTTACTGAATTCTGGCTTATTCTAGAGAGCGACCTTGTAGAGCATGCCCCGCATGGAATATTTGTTGAATCGATCTGAAAATTAGAAAGCATCATCAAAATAATTTATCCTTCCTTGAATTTAGACCTTCTTTTCTTCACCTTCCCTCAGAAACTTGGCTTAGATATCCTTTAGTTACCTCAGACACCTATATATATTCAATATGCTCAAGTGTAATGTAAAATGAGAGAGACTTGCCTCTTATTTATACCCTCCAAGTAGCTTCCTTAAAAACATATTCTAGGTCACTTTGCCCATTTCCTTATTTTAGGGTTGTTGGCCCTTGACCAAGTTTTGAGGAATACTTGGTCATATTTGACTATTTTTGGTACTCCGACATCTAGTTGGAGAAGGAGCGCATGACAAAGAGGTGATCACGTGATCTCTGCCCCTTCTTAAGGATTTTTGTGCTTTTTGGGATTTTTGGGAATATTGTAATGGGAAAGGGATATCGACCCTTATTTAGGACTTTTGTATGTATAAATAGAAGGGTAGGCAATGTAAGAAAGGAGATGTGTGTGTCAGTTATGTGATGTAAAGTGAATGGATTATTGCATAAAGTAGATCTATGTGATCATATGTCTGTGTGACTGTAAGTGTTATGTGCCTACTGTAAGTATTGTATGTGTTGAGTGCACGGGTTAGGGAAGGACTTAGTGCTTGGATCTACACGGGGAAATAGGATCTAGCGAGCTGCACAGATCTCTTTTCCTAGGCAAGATAGGATCTTGAAGGCTTTGTACTGTAACTTGGTTTACAGAAGATAATAACAAAAGAAGACTTTGTGGATGTAGCCGAAGGGTGGGAGTGAACCACAATAACTCTGTGTATTGTGCTGATGTGTTTGTCTCTCTCTTGCTAAGTGCTTTGATATGTTTAGATAGATCTATTGATGCTTTTTGCTTATGAGATATGAATTCATTATAGATATGATATATAATATGCTAAGTTCTTAATCTATTAGGTATAACCTGTTTATCGTTGCTAAGTACCAGATCTAAGTAATTACTGCGGTGCTCTGTGCTTTCTATGAAGTGTATTAATGAATGTTTGTTAAGGAATAACTGATGCTAAGTGTGTTGTAAGCAAGATAATCACATATTCGTGTCCCAGCTAAGGTTGCAGACACCTGAGTCTTGTAACCACCCCTGCCTTTACCTTGGGTGAGACTGCATATGCTTCCCAGGTGTTGCCGAAAGGGCTGGTAGCTAGGGTTTTGTTGGTGCCCTCTTAAGCATTGAACCCTGGGTTTTCCCCTATGTCAACAAATGGTTCCATTTCCAGGACCTGAAACTGCGATTGCTAGGAACTGAAGAAGAAGAAGCTTTGTGAAAAATAAGTTGTGTGCGTAGATCTGTTTCCCTAGTGCGCAGTGTTCTGTTTTACCTGTGAAGCTTTGTGCCAAGAAAGAGAGGTCAGATATGAAGAAAAGAGGTCAGATCTAAAGAAAATAAGTCATATCTGTGAAGAAAAGAGGTCATATCTGCGAGAAAAATGTAAGATATGTAATCTTTGTGCTTTTATAAAGGTAAGAATAGTTAAAAGTCTTAGATTTGGAAGCTTTGTGCTCTATAGAAGTAAGATAAGTGGAAAATTTTGTTTCTAAAGCATGGATTTAGGTATTCTTGTTAGATTTTGTCCTAGATTGAAAACTAGGGCATTGTTAGATGAAAGAAAGTTTGATACGAATAATGATAGATATTTTATACCTATGCATAGAAAAAATGTTTGGACTAACATATGGATGCAGGATCCTCGAAAGAATTTGTTACAGGCTAAATACCATGATCCCGGTGTTCAGTATAGAAAAAGTTGGGGATCATTTAAAAGAAAAAGAGGATTGACCCTATGTTACAGTTGCAGAAAACCAGGACATCTAGATAAGAAGTGCCCTGGTGGAAGAACTAATTGTCTCTGTTGTAAGGCTATGGACCTTGAAGTACTGGATCTCCCTAGAATGATTGATAGAATTTAAAAGATGATTATAGAGCAAGTAAAACCTAAAGGAAATCAAGAGACTCAGATTATAGAGGAACCCCAGAAAGAATCAGAGATTATGTTACTGGAAATGAAAGACACCATGAATGATCACAGAGACATCAACTTATTAGAGATCCTCAAGAAGAAAGAACAAGTCGAAGTGAGAATAGGGGAATTTGATATTGATTGTACTCTGGATGAGGAAACATTGATAAAAATCATGACTAAAAGCACTTGGGAAACCCTAGGAAGACTTGTTCTGGTTCCTTCACTAGGAGGACTAAGCTTGTTTAAAGGAAAATTGGTAACCTTATGTGGACGGATTACCCAAATAGCCATTACTACCCATGGCACCTCAACAGAAGAGGATTTTGAGATTGTTAAGTTCATGGAAAGCAGTGCTCTGTTTCGAGTTTTGTTAGGAAAAACTTGGATTGCAAAAGATCATAGTCGAAAGCAAGTACAGGCAAAATTAGAACAAAAGAAGCAAGAGTTAAAGGCTTCCGTGGCCAGAAGAATAGTGCACTTAATTGAAGAACGAGAGGATAACACAAAGCTATTTAGGTATCAAGACTTGAATGTCAGAGCTAAACAAGTACACAAACAAGAAAGTAGGGCACCTACCCCAGAGCCAATGAAGGAAGAAACAATGATCCTGAACCCTACCCCACAATGCGAAGTTACCATGCCTAAAGAAGAAAAGAATCAAAATGGGAAAAGGCTGACTGTGACGAAGCTCATTGGCAAGAAGTTGAGGAAACCCATGAAGAAGAAAGTGAAGTTGGAAAAATTACAGAATGTGCCAGAAGGAACCCCGCAGAAGGAAAATGTTAGCATCAAAAGTCACTCCTGGATTGCGATAGGAGTAGAGCCAGACACCCATCAGTTTTATGTCACGAAACGTTTAATGGATGATAAAATGGTTAGGGACCCAGGAAATAATCACTCTAACTCAGGGACCAGGTCTGGTATATAAAGAACAAAGGAGGTCTTGATCTAACTTCATTCAGTGGGTTGATGTAAGATGAGAAAGTGGAAGACTTGGTGAGAGGAGTGAGAAAAACTACCTTGGGCAACATGCCTTTCAGTAGTTTGCAGAAGAAAAACTCTAAATGCAAGATCTTCTTGGTTCAGAGTTTTGGGGAACTGAAGGGGTGAATTGACTGGATCCTCCAATTCCAAGTCATTCAGCGTTGAGAAAATCACAAGACCGATTAGAGACAATTCAATTGTTACAGCGATCCAACCTACATCATCCTATAATAGCTACAACTCGAATGGATCATCCAATTCTGAGATGTTCTAACATAGTGCAAAAAAAGATATGAAATAAACTGACATTCATAAGTGTTAGGACCACATATTGTACCCTTTTTGCCCATACTGTTTGCTATTATTTTACCCTTCATCACCTACATTTTGACTTATACTATCATTCCACTTGATCATTCCAAGGTACATAACGTCCTTTCTCATTACTACACGTTTAATTTGTTTTGCATGATATTTTACATTACTTTTGGTCTTAACCATTGATTAGAAGTGCATAAGTGTCTATACCTGCAGAATAGTATCCAAGACCGATGCTGAAACACCGAACTGTCCAAGTTGATGCCGAAACACGGAAGTAGAGACCGCCACGATGCTGAAACACGAGCCCTGACAGCTAGCAGTCAAGGCCGACACAGTCAAAGGGGCGCAATTCACGTGGCCAAACAAGCCCGTGAATTGCGATACTGAAACAGCATCAGCAGCTATGAGAAGAAGCT
>ML789040.1:421141-451970 GCA_009831015.1 Picea engelmannii | reverse complement strand
CTCTATTAGAAGGATAAATGTTACAAACATGATAATGATCTCTCACTTGTTGTTTGTTGACGATATCCTTTTATTTGGGTGAGGTAATTTGAGGGAAATTTGTGCTTTCAATTCCTTGTTGGATGCTTTTTTCAAATCCATGGGTATGGAAATAAATGTACAAAAATCCCATATTATATTAAATGGGCTTAGTGACACCTTACAAGGAAGAATTGCATAGCTCTTCCCAATGAACATTGCGCCTCTACACAAAGGAGTCAAGTATATAGGGTTTCATTTGAAACCAAATTATTATAAATATGTGGACTGTGTTTTTCTTATAAAGAAAATAGAAGCCAAGATCTCTTGTTGGTGTCATGGCTGGATGTCTGACAGAGGTAGATTGGTGTTGGTCAAATTGGTCTTGGAAAGTATCCTAGTCTATTGGCTATCCATTTCTTACATTCGCAAACGAGTTTTAGAAAATATTAGAAGGAAATGTTTTAACTTCTCTGGTCAAGAAGAAGAATGAAGGTAGGTATAACACTAGTCAAGTGGACTATATTATCTAAAGCCAAGGATCTAGGTAGATGGGGGTTAAAAATATCTTCTCTTTCATTCATGCCCTTGCAACAAAAACCAAGTTTTGGAGAATGGTGTTTAATAATGGCCTGTGGGGGAAGGTGATGAAGGATAAATACCTAGACAACAAAGAGAATGAGGAGAGGATTCAACAAGGCATAATATAAATCAAAGGGGCTTCCAATGTATGGAAAGTTTTGTTCAACTACTTTATTGTACTTGGGAGATGGGTTGCATGGAAAATTAGAAAAGGGAATAAGCTATTGGTAGCAAGGATACTTGGATAGGGTGTTATGGAAATTTTAGACTCTTCGAAGCCTTAAGGTTAACACTTCATGAAAAATGAATTATACACCTATAAAGGATGCAAAGTCTAGATTAAAACATGCTCGAGGGCTACAAGGGTGGAAGATTGTGGATGACTTAAGTTTGGAAGATGACTTGGCTATGAAATGGATGAATTATATAAACATTCGTAGACATAAATCCATTTGTTTAAATGGCTAGGAGGACTAATGTGGTCGAGGAACAGTTCTATTGGAGTGCTTACAACTAAGCATGGGTACAAATATTTTTTCTATGAGGAACATGCGGAAGAGAGAAAGTGGTGGTGGATTTATTTTGGAAGATATGTTTCCCTTTGAAACTATTTTTTTTCTATGGTTTGTTTTGGGAAATAGGGTTCTAACATGGGACAACAACCAAAAAAGAAATTGGCATGATCCTAGCTAGTGTATTTTATGTAACAATGATTGTGAGATAGTATACCACCTATTTGTTCAATGTCATTTCTCCAAGATTGTATGGTTAGATCTGTCTCAAAGTTACAATCAACAATTTAAGTGGGATAAAGTATCTGTTCTTGAATGCTTGGAAGCATAGTTAAATGATAGAACTAATTATTATTATAAATCACTTCCTCGTTATGTTTTGCGGGGTTTGTGGATAACCAAGAAAAAGATGATCTTTGAGGGGAACGATGCACAATTGGTAAGGGTTGTGCATTTAATTAGAATAACCTTTGGTGAAGGTAAGAAGCCTCCTAAACTAGTACCATGTCAAAGGATAATGCAAGATCATGTTATAGACTTCAACATGCCTTGGGGATTCTTCGATGGTGCATGTCAAGGCATGCCAGAATTATGTGGAGTAGGGGCCATTATTCACCTAAATATTGTACACCATTTTTTAGTGAAGTATGGGGCTAGACAAGGCATAAACAACAAGGTAGAATTGTATGCATGTTGGATCTTACTCATAATAAATATTGATAACTATGTTACGAGTCTTCAAGGTTGTGGTGAATTGGGAAGTAGTAAAGAGTCATATCTCATTGTTGGCATTAGATCCCATTAAGAAAAGGATTTTGGTAGTTAGGGCACAGTTTGAGGAGACATATTTTATTCACATTTAAAGAGATATCAATCAGAAAGTCGATCAATTTTCCAAGGAAGGATTGGTCCAGGATCAGTGAATAACATACCTTCTGAAGTTGTTACAACTACTATCTTATAAAATCTAACAAGTCTCTTGATTATTTTTGGGTTTCATGTATAAGGGGTATAGAATGCATTGATCTATTTAAGTCCATTATAATGTATGTATGTATGTTGTTGTTGAAGAAGGGACAAACAAAACCGATAATTTTGAAAGGATGATTGTACATTGAGAAGGAATAGGCTAGTATAAGCAGTTTGAGTTTTTGAAGGTTTTTCAGGTATGGTAGTCAAGAGTTGAGCTAAAATGCTATTACAATTAACTGTATTTTGATTTCTACTTGAAATATCAAATACATGGTTTTTTTTCTAGGAAACAAAAACAATCATTCCTCCCAACCACCTGAGCTAGACCCAATTGACTATGTGTGTGTGCATGCACAAAGAGTAGGTGGATAACATTGATTCAAAAATTTAAATAATTTATGAGTTATCGTTACCCTAATTCAAACATGTTATCATTTCTCTATGCTAAGAAATTTGAATACAATGGATTATAAAAGTGCTACTTTTAAGTCATCTACACTAATTAAAATAATAACAAATAAAATGGCAATGATACAATACCAAGTAAAATTAAAAAAAGAAAGAAACTAAAATATAAATAAACACACCCCTAACATGCAGTACTTTGTTAGTCTTATGTTATTCAATTAATAAATAAGTTATTATTTCTCGATATATTTATTTATTTCATTCCACACCCCTAAATACCTTAGTGTCTTAGGATTTCTAAGTGAAATCACTACAATAAAAGGATCTTACTAATCCATGAACCTCTCCAAAGGCCACATTAGTAGAAATCATAGTCTTCAATACCACTATGTAACATCTCATCAAGGTGTTACTCAATTTTTTGTTCTCTAATACTAACAAATCTACTTAAAATTCCAAATCAACATCAAACATGTCAACTCTAAGAATCCAAGAAGAACATGATACACAAATTTTTCCATGAATCCATAAGGATTAAACACACAACTAAATTAACCAAGAAATATAATAAGAGAATCACAACCAATACATGAAAGTAAAAAAAATATAGTCCTCAAGATCTCTATAGTCCAAGTGTTGAGATACCAATACTCCATATCCCATGAACTAACCTTCAATCAATAGGGGGAGGAATCACACCCAAGGGTTGGTTTTTCACCCAACCAGTGAAATCACCTTCATAAGTGTCCCCCCCTCAAGCATTATTCAAGTTCAATGAGGTGAGGAAGATTCAGGTACACATAAAACTCTTAATGGATCATATACAATAACCTAATGAATAACAAAATCAAGTTCTCAACAAATAAACCTTAGTGTGGTGGAGAGGCTCCTAGACTTGTAGCACCTACAAATCCCATGGGATTATGGTATGCAAGGGTTTTACTACCACCTTCAGTGTTGGTGATCAAAACCACACAATACAATTAGCCCTCACCCCCTGAGTAATGATATTAATACCACCTTCATATTTGGTTATCACAACCACACTTAGTATTCATGTCTTTCTCTGTGAAGAAATTACTACCACCTTCAACTCCTAGTGATTGCACCACACTATGTAATGGTTTCCTACAAATTGGCCCCAAGAGAAAAGTACAAGGAGCCAAACACACTAAGATTAAGTACAAGGAGGCAAACTTGGTTAGTCCACACCGACCAAGTTAGAGCATTGAACACTTCTATTCAACCAAAAATGCAGAATCCCAAATCATAATCCATAACAACAATTCCCAAACCCTTTCCTCATGAGCCAACCAACCCGATCAATGGGTAGGGAAATTCTTTTGTCACATCCTTCTCATTGTAACATCTTCCCAATATTTGTCTATTAGCATTCCCCTACTCATGCAATGGATAATTTGAGCTTGAGGGTGAATTTACAAGTAACAAGAACAAGGTAAAAGAGAATTACAAGCATTTCCCCTTCTACCATTTTATGAAAGTTAACTTTGAAGTTAATTTTTTCACAAATTTTTCCTTCCCCAAGGCATCCTATGCTCTAGTATAGGATTGCCATCCTCATTAAGACATGATCCCTTCCATGGAGTGTATTCCCTCAATTTTCCACCAAGGTCTCAATGTGTAATAGATTATTCTATCCAAGATACCAATATATATGAAACATCATCATTATAATCAATCACATCATAACATGAATATCATGAATCATATCATAATAAGAGTAGATCATGTTTAATCATCATCAAGGTTTATCAATGCTACATGGCCATTAACAAGAACATTAGATGCTAAACTAATCCATCAAATAAGAAGTATTGGTGCTCATCATGACCAAGATATCACATAGATGTATTTATCTAACATAACCTCAAGTAACAAACAAATTGATCCAGATTATTTTGAGAATGATACGAAGGCAAAAACATAACAAAAATATAAAAAGGAAATACAAAGAGATATGACAAGGAACACAGTAATACGGTAAAACTTAGATTCTATTAATGAATGTCTGAAAATACAAAGATTGTAAAATGCAAAAACACACAAGCTAGTTAGAATGGTGGTAGCTTATCTCTGAGAAGAGATGTGTTGGCTACGCTCATTCACAAGAAGATGATACAATGATGCTCCAAAGGTATTTTTAACATAAAGAAAAAATGAAAAAAAACTAAACATCCAAAACCATAACCCTGAGAGATGAAATGCCAAAAGGTTTGTGGGTCTCGATGGGGGTAGTTGATACATCAACTTCTCGAGGGCGTAAATTTGGAAATCAAACTTTGTTTGGGGCACTCGATACCTCATCAAAAAGGTCTAGACAAGCCAAAAAAACATCGTTTAGGGCCTCAAAATGGACCCAGAAGTTTGGGACCCAAAAAATTGTAGAAAAGTTGCCAAGAAGGAAGATTGTAATTTGAGCTAGTGAAATAGGTGGGTGGCCACCAATGTACACCTGGATAATTCCTCCTCCTTTAGGAAGAAATGGTCTTCAGTGCATCAAGTTACTCCATCATATGGGGAAAATTATGTTGAATATTACTCCTGGTGAGCCACTTGCCTTGATGAAGAAACTGCCCTGATTGACGATCTCATAGAGTTGAATGGACTGTTGGCGGGTGTCCTTTGTCTTGGTGTCCATGATATGATAAACTGTCACCTGTTCGATGCATTCATGATTGATTTATTTGGGGTCCAACTAATCGGTCACATTTTAAGTGTCTAGGAGAGGTGGAAAATATGGTCGGAGTAGTTCCACATTAAATACCGGGTGCAAACCAAGGAAAGGAAGAATACTTAATTCAAAATAATTCTCACCCACAATATTGGTGATGGTGTAAGGCCCATATCAGAGTGGGCACAACTTCCGATGGGGTCTTGTGAGGCGCTCTTTTTGCAAATGCAACCAAACCTTATCTCCCACCTGAAATTTGTGTGGTACTCGATGTTGATCATGGAACTGCTTGTACTTGGCATTGGATTTTTGCACAATATCATGAACTTATTATTGGATTTGTTGGATGCACTAAAAAAATTTGGCTTCTGGATCATCCTTATTTTGAGCATGGGAAGACTCTTCCTGTGCGACTGCAATGGGCCGAGTTATGCCAATGGGGACAGATGGTTAGAACCCCAAGCACAACTGAAAAGGGTTGTGGGAAACAAAGTTGTGGAGGGATCTATTGTAGATATGTTGAACATAAGGAAGGATTTCATCCCATGTGCATGGAAGTTTGGAATTTTACATCCTAGGGATATGGACAATCATCCTATTGACTACCTCTGTTTTTCCATCAGTTTGCGGGTGGAAGCTAGTTAATTTGGTCAGCTTGGTGTCCATCATCAACCATAGGCTGGACCAAAAAGTGATCATGGACCTAGCATATTGATTAGAGATAATAGTTTGTGGGAGTCCAAAGTGAACCCAAACATGTGTAAAGAAGATATTGGAGGTGGCCTTGGATGTGATGCTCTTCTTGTAGGGTGCCAAAACTGCCATCTTGGAGAATTGATCAATGAACATGAAGACATAGTCATTCCCATGCTTGGTTGAAGGAAAAACGGACATGTAGTCCATCAATATGGATTCCCAAGGCCTATCTGGAGTAGGCAGAGGGGTGTATAGCCCCTTTTTCATGATGACATGCTTGGCAATGGTGTAGGAACTGCAGGATCTTATGTACTTGTGAACATCTTGCCAAATCTTCAGCTAATAAAAATTATTTTGCAGTACTACCACTGTCTTTTCTACACCAAAATGTCATGCTGCTAGACTGTAATGTGATTCCTAGATAAGCTTTGCACGCTTTCTTGAAGGAAAAAAAAGATGGATCAGATGGAATAACAACCCGTCCTAGAGATGAAAGTCTGGAATTGTTTTTCTTATGCTTAGTGTCTCATAGGAAGAAACAAAGTCAGAGTCATTATTGTATAATTGTGGTCATCCAGATGTCTCATGTCCACAGGAGTTAAGAACTATGGTTATCCCTTCCACTAGGGGTCGATTAAGGCAATATGTGACGTGGTTGGTGCTACCCTTATTGTACTTGATATTCAAGTGAAATTGTTGCAGGTATGTGGACCAATTCTGATGGATGCCATTTTGTAACTTTCCTTTTTTCTTCATGAATTGCAGAGGCCTATGATTAGTGTGGATGATCATTTACTTCATTAGAATGTAATGATTCCACTGGTGACATGCTTGCACAATGGAGTACATATAGTTTTCATAAGTGGGGTATCTACGAACAACATCAGATAAAGTTTCATTTTGATAGGATACTAGATGCCCATGATGAGTCAGGAATGCACTGATAGCATAATCTGAAGCATCTGTCTCAATCTCAAATGGTTGTTGCAGGTCTGGAAAAATAAGGACTGGTGTTTAACAGAGGTGGAACTTGAAATCATCAAATTATTTCAGTTGGGGTGAAGACCACAAAAACTTGGACTTTCTCCACCCTTGGTCACCCGATTTAGGGCCCAAGCAATATGAGAGAACCCCAACACAAACTGACGGTAGAAATTGGAGAGGCCCAAGAAGCTGCAGAGCTTGGTCATTGTCTTCAGGGCTGACCAATCGTGGATAAATTGGATCTTGGTTGGATCCACATGTACACCCTACTCATCCATGATGTATGCCAAATATTGGATTCTTTTCATGCCGAAGGAACACTTCTCCAAATTGGCATATAACATGTGTCGTCACAGGATGCCCGAGACCTGCTAAATATGCTCCAAATGTTCCTCCCAAGTTCTATTGAAGATGAGGATGTCATCCAAATATACAAACACAAAGGAGTTTGTGAATGGACTTAATATATCATCCATCATCCTTATGAATGTGTCTGGGGCATTAGTTAAGACAAAAGGCATGAACAACCACTCAAAGAGACCTTATTTAGACTTGAAGGTCGTCTTCCTCACATCAGTTTGCTCAATCGAAACATGGTTGTAGCCTAAATTAGATCAATATCACTGAAAAAATTGGCTCCCTTGAGTTGATCAAGAAGATCATCAATCTAGGGAATTGGGAACCGGTTCTTGACCATGTTCTTGTTCAGGGATCTATAACAAATACAAAGTCACCATGTCATTTACTTCTTCTGTACTAGAACAATTGGGCTCTTGCAAGGTGAGGAGATTGGTCTGATGTGGCCCTTCATAATTAGTTCTTAGATATGGAGTTTGATTTCTTTATTCTCCATAATATAATGCCTATATATAGGGTCATTGGGAAGAGGAGCATCAAGTGTCAGATCAATTGAGTGCTTTACCTAACAGTGCACATGCAACCCAATAGGCGAGGCAAATATGTTTGTGTACGTGTCTACTATTATGTCCACCTATTGTTGTTTTACAAAGAGACCCCATGCAGAGGTTTTGGTAGTTGCAATGACCTTTCTTTCACCTTCTGATCGAACCATATAGAGGAAAAATTTCTCGGTCTAAGAGACCACCTTTCTGCACTCTTTCACACAGATCAAAGAGACTACAACATTTGGGACTGCCTCTAGTACCCTGTAGAGTTGATATCCCAACATAATAATGACACTACGGGGCCTAGATTCATAAAAAAAATTACACTTCCACATATATGGTTGTCCTAACAAAACATCACAAACTTCAAGGGGGGAAACATCAAATAATACCTTTTTGTTTATGATGTCATAGTGCAAGCAACATTGTTGGCTGACACAGATGTCTTGTCCTTGGCTGAGCCAACCAATAGTGTATGGTTGAGGATGTGGCGTCATTCTCAAGTTCCACCCCTTGACAACCTCTACTAATATTAAGTTCTTCTGGCTACCATTTTCAATAACAAAATAGAGTGGGGTACCCTTCACCCACATTTGTGAGTGGAAGAGGCGCTCCCCTTCTTCATGCTCCTCTGGTTCCCTGGCTAGAATTTTGTGGTAGTGATTGTGACTGGGTTCTGCATCAATAATCTATCTCCCATTTTATAGTTATGTATCAAAGTTTGAGTCAACATATGATCTTGGGTGACATTCATCAATATTGTGCCAAGGGATTTTGTGGAACTCACACCACTTTCCAGTGTCCTTATTCAACTTCCCACTACCCTTCTTTGATGGTGGAATAGGATAGTTATACTGGGGATTTCCATCCTTGATCTATCCTTTGGCCTAGGTATTAGGGCCACCCTTACCATACTTTAGTTTTTTCATATTTTCAGACCCGAACTCTCGCTTGTTCTGTTTCTTAAATTTCTGCTCGATTTTGACAACATATTGATAAGTGACTCCCAATGACGAGATGTCCAAAATATCCATTTAGGTTTGTATGTACCTGTGCAGAGCCCCATCATATTTTAGGACCATATTTCACTCAAAGTATTTGATACCCATCTTGGTGCACAAGGTATGGAAGGTATTTTTGAACTCCGACACTATTTGGCCCCTCTCTTGGTGCAACGTGGTCCATCTTGTGTATGAGTCATCATAATTTCCAACAGGGTAATATTGTTCCTCGAGGGAATAAAAAAACGCCTCCCAAGTGGGTCCGGGCCCAAAAATTTTAGGCTCATCCTCAACATGTTTCTCGTAGTAAGTCTCCCACCAATCTCTGACATGGGGAAGGGCCTTAAGCAACACAAAGGTGATTTTTTCACTGTTGGAAAAATTTTGGACAAAGAAATAACCCTCTAGTAGATTTAACCATTTTTTCAAAGCATCAATATCTATTTGGCCTTCAAATAAAGGAATATCAAAGATAAATTGTACCTTGAAGGGCATCGCACCTCCAAAGTGACTACTGGTTGAAGGTGAATCTATTATTTCCTATAGTCGTTGAAGGATCTAAGCGAAATTATCCATCATTGCATTCCTCTGTCATGCGAGGGATTCCTTGAGAAACAGTTTGAAAGGATCTCCTGCCCCATCACCCCTCTTTTCTTCTACCATGGGAGGTTTCTTGGGTGAGGGAGAGAGGCTTCCCTCAAGAGAAACAAGCTCGAGACCCAACTTTCTATACCCTAACCTTGTCCGGGACATGCACTAAGAATGAGAAGGAGTAGACTTCTCTGATACCACTGATTAAGATTATTTTGAGAACGATATGAAGGGAGAAATATAAAAAATATATAACAAGGAAATACAGATAGATATGGCAAGGAACATAATAATACAATAAAGCTCATATTCTATTAATGACTGTCTGAAAATACAAAGACTGTAAAATGAAAAAACACATAAGCTAGCTAGAATGGTGCTAACTTGTCTTTGAGAAGAGATGTGTTGGCTATGCTCATTCACAAGAAGTTGATTACAATGAGGCCCCAAAGGAATTTTTAACATAAAGAAGAAATTAGAAAACCGTAAACATCCAAAACCCTGACCCCGAGAGATGAAACGCCAAAAGGTTTGTGGGCCCCAATGGGGGTAGTTAATACATCAATTTCCCGAGGGCGTAAATTTTTCATAAAAAATCTTTTTGGGGTGCTCTATACCTCATTAGAAATTTCTAGTTGAGGACAACACATTCTGTTCAGCCTAGCATTTTCCTTTTGCTACATGCTAGGAACTGTGGAGCCAAAAAAACATCATTTAGGGCCTCAAAACGGCCCCGGAAGTTTGGGACCCGAAAAGTACCAAGATGTAAAACTGTAATTTGAGCCACTTGAATAGGTGGGTGGACACCAATGTCCACCTGCATCGAAACTATCAAAGGATTGATAAGTCTAGAGAAATATCTTCTAAATATCAAATTAAATATCCTATCATCGAGGTATTAAGTCATAAATGGGATTGGTTGTGACATGACAAAAGAGGAAATTGTGTACATGGGGAATGAACACATGTAGTTAAATTTGGGAGGAGATCCATAATATACCCCAATTATAGATGGTTCCTTGAATATATCAAGGAAGATATACACCAATTAGAGGATGGACTATGCCACCAACACAAGGAAAAAAATGTCTAGAATGGAAGTGGGATGGGGCTCATAATATGAGAGTTGGTCGAGGGTGAAAACTTTCCCTTCATGGGGGAAGTACATAAGACAAAAAACTCAGGAGACCACTTTCATAACACACATATAGCTACTTCCTAAAATCATGTTGTAATCCAATGACTAGTCAACAAATTCCATGTCAATCAAAAAAATTCCTAGATAGCTCAAAGGGAAAATTGGGAAATCCCTAAGGATGGAAAGGCTTGGAATGAAAGGCTCATACAATGATAGTTGAGGGGACTAGTTCAAAAAACCGTAAATTCTTCAAAACCATGGAATACATGACTAAAATGGAAGTTTCCTTATCCACGATGCTCCCATTGATAATAAATTTTTTGATAGTGATAAGGATTTGGAATACATTGAAAGGGGAAAGTAATAGTTGTGTGTTATATGAGCAACCATAGACCTCAACCTACTTTAATATCAAATGGTTTAGTGGAAGTTCATGGATTAGAATATCAAACTTGACAACCCCTTAAGTGTATCCTCTACCTATTATATAAACTTACAATTGGCATGTCTACCATAGTCATATATATAAGAACACAGAAATGAATTAAACACACACCATAACATACAAATAATATTAAGAAAATTGTATCCTCCATTTATTAATATAATTATGAATACATAAACATCTCCACTTATTTGTGGATAAACAACCTCTTCAGCTCGCTAATCTCTATGCTATCTCAATAATATCTTATACAATTGGATAACCTCTCTTCTACCTCAATATTTTTCTCTTCAATTGGCCAACCTCTAGAAACTAATCCTTCTCCTCTCTTTAGGATTTTAGCACTTTCCTCCTTCATATTCCATCTCTTTTCCTCCTCCAATTTGATTCTTCCATGTTTGAACTATTTGTATACTTTCTTGGTTTTTCATCTTCTTTTCATTCTTTTCCTACTTCTTGAAATGCTTTCTTTCTAGATTTTCCTTGTCATTATCCTTCTCCTCTATGATGCCACATCCATCAACAACACTAGTTTCACCTTCTCGATGCATTCCTTTTTTATGGGACTTTGTCTAAGACATACTTTTCAACCACCACCTTGTTAATAACATGATTATTGGCCCCTTCTGTGGTCGATATTTACCTTGTCTATGGCTTGTTGCTAATGGCTCTTTGGTTGATGAACATTTTGTTAATGGGCCCTTCACTTATGAACCCATTATAGATGGAATGCTCATCAATGATTCATTTTCCAATGATCCTTTTCCATTGGTTATCAATATATGTTCCTCCATCAAATGAAATCCTATATAAATTACATTTCCCATGCCTCAATGAACAACCCAATTCCTTTACCATTTGACTAACAAGATGGGCTTGAAAATAGAATAGATGCATTTAATTTTTTTTTACATAAAAAATAATGCAAAGTTGTTTAGAAGATATTTAAACTTTGATGTGTGTGTACTTTAATTGAGTCATAATTATCAATTTTTCAAAAATAAAAATTAAATCCTACCACCCAAATATGAGATTCATAATATATGTAGAGTGATTTTGATTGCTACATTGTTATAACAAATGTTTTTTTCCTTTATTAGGAAATTGTATATAAGTGAATTTGGAAGATTTTATTTAAAATTTACATAATTATCTTATTTAAACCATGACACCCCCCATCCCTTACCTTATGATGCCTTAACCCAAGTTTTATGTATGCTCTTTCAATTAGAGTGTAGAGTTATAATGGTTCATTCTTCTTCTCACTGATATCCTCATAGAATGTGAGGAGAAATATCAACCTTGTTTTCTTTACTAAAACACATCATACTAATATGAATCCACTCCCTATCCTTAATGGATAGTTCTGGATATTAATGAATATACTAGAACTTTTCCTTGAATCAAAAGGTTATTGTAGGATTCCATGCTTTCAAAAAGATTACCTTTCTCCCTTTATTTGACTCGAAGGCTCATATGTTCACTCTAGGTTATTATGGGTATCCTTAACAAGGAAATCCCCTTTCAAGAAATTTCTCTTTGTGCATGCTATTTTTCTCTATTATCATCACCTTATGTCATTGTAGGCATTGGTGTCTATCCTTTGGCAGATGTGCAATTTAAAATGTCAAAATTATTTACAATTGGATATGTTATTATTGTAGGAAACTTCAATGGAATGATTGGTTGCATGCAATGCATATGGAATGACCTCTACATAGATCAATCGATGAATCAAGTAGTGTACTTTTAGGAGGATGATTTACATATAATTTGGATGATAGAGCAGTGACACCTTATGGAAATCACTTGATAATATTGGGAGGCTCTCATGATTTGGTTATCCCCAACGGAAATAGATCGTTTCCAGGTTCAAGGACTCCACATGATATTCTTTGGCTAGTGGATCTTCTACTATTGATTGTTTTCTTATGACATGATGGTTTAGAAAAAGGAAGGTTCATGGTGTATGTGTCTATATTATAGAAAGCTCAACAAAATGACCACTAAATATAAGTTTCATATTGTCATCATTGACGAATTATTATATGAATGTTTTTTACCAAGTTGGATCTCCATTTTTATGTCATCAAAACAAAATGAGGCATGAAGGCATCCCCAAAATATCATTTAGAACACATGAAGGCCATTATGAGTTTTTGGTGATCTTGTTTGGCTTTACTAATGCACCTTAATGAATTCTATTTTCAAACCCTTCCAAAGAAATTTTGTGTTGGTATTTTTTGATGATATACTTACTATACAACAAATCTTAGGAAACTTATATACAAGATGTTGACATGGTTTTAAAGTTATTGGAGGAGCAACAACTATATGCAAATCCTTACAAGTGTTCATTTGGGGTTCAAGAAGTGGAATATTTGCGTCATATTGTATCTCATGAAGGCATCAAAGTGGACCCTAACAAAATTACATCTATGATGGAATGGCCAATTCCCAAAACCTTGAAGAATATTCAAGGATTTTTCATATTGACAGGCTATTACCTCCTCAAGAATTATGGTCACATAGTAACACCCATAACTAGGTTATTAAAAAAGGAGGAATTTTTTTATATTCAAGAAGAAACCAAATATTTTGAAAAATGTAAAGAGGCTATGTCTACAAATCCTATCCTCGCCACACTTAACTTCATAAAAAACTTTAATGTAGAGTGTGATGCCCCAGGGCATGTAAATGGTGTAGTTTTAATGTAAGAAAGAAGGTCTCGTGGCTATGAAAGCAGTCAACTTAAATCCAAGAACATACTCAAACCCATTTATGAAAACAAAATGTTGGTGATAATGCATGCAATTAAGAAATGACACCCTTACCTAATAGGAAGACACTTCAAGGTAAAAATAGATCATGATAGTATGAAGTAATTCTTGGAATAATGGTTATCTTAATAAGAGAAACAAAAATGGGTTACAAAGATGCTAGATTATTAATTTGAAATTATCTACAAACAAAGGGGAAAAAATGTGGTGGAAGACGCACTTTTAAGGAAAGAAGAAGACACAAAGGGCTTACATTGTGCTATTTCCATTTCATAATATTATTAGGTAGAATAAGAAAGGATATAATGGAATAAAGATCAAAAGGAATGTAGGATCATTAAACAACTATAAGAGGCCCTGAGTTCATTAGACAATTTTTTTTGGAATAATGATTCATTTTGGTATCAAGATATCCTATATTTGTGTAAGAATTATGAACTCAAATAGAAGGTCCTTTTGGATATGCACACTTCTCCTATAGGAGGAAATTCAAGGTTCCCAAAAACTTAGCAAAAGATCAAGAAGGATTTTTTCGGGAAGGTCTTAAAGTTGATGTTCAAAAGTTTGTGGCTTGTTATCTCCAGATTTGTACTTGTACAAATCCTACCACAAGATCCCCAAGTCTTGCGTAACTATGGAAGAAACTACCAATGTCACCTAAGTAGGGTCTTCCCTCGTTTTAGTGATGGAAGAGGTCCACCACAAGGGAGGTTTCCTTAGTGACCTCAAGGGATCAAATAGCAAGTTTAGTAGCCAAGCCTATGACCCCCTATCTCGATCACCGGATGATTGGTTTAGGTCAAGGGAAGGAAGAGGTTTGAAGATGATTTGATACTTTCCCAGAACAAGGACACTTTACAACATATATGTAACAATTTCCAAGTCAAGGTATGCAAAAGATACCTCTTTAGGACACTAGACAAGTTATATTTCTATGAATATTGCAAATTGCAGCAGTAAACCAATCTTACAACAACAATAGGTGATTTGTAACATAAACAATAATAAATGCTCAGAAACACCACAATTGACCACAAAAACTTAGCATATAACCAATAGAATATTACTCAATTATTAGAGTTAATTTCCGAGTGAGTTAAGCCACCAATATATTAGTGTGTGCAACAAATTAATGCAATTTAGATAGTTGTAGCAAACCTTTTATAACAACAAGAAGTTATTAATTTAGTGAGTTTGTAAAATATAGTGTCAGTATAGTTAGCAGAAAGCTTGAGAGTTTTGAGAGAGTGAGTTCATCAATCAATTCACCATGATAATGCTTTAATGCTAGTGCCATTAATGGTTATGGAGTCTTTTCAAATTAAAATAAGCTTGAAGGTTGGCCTACTTGAAACCAAGGGGTAGGATCTAAAACCTAAGGTGAAAGCACATTTGGGCCTTAGGTCTTAAATATTGAGGAGGAATTCTAGGGTGCAAGCACATTTGGGCCCTAGAAACCATTTCTCCCTTCTTGTATCTTCAACTAGGTAAAATACTGAATGTCTAGGGCTAAAATCCTAAAGTCATAGCACATAGGGATTTAGGGTTATAACCCTAGCAAGGAAAATTAACCAATCTTAGACAAATATCAGCTTGTGAGAGGAAGAAGAACTTATTTTCCTCTCTTAGGATTTCAAGAAACAACATACCTTGCAACAAATAACAATTTCACCATAAACATTAATAACATAAACAATAATTGCAGAAATTTACTTACTCCATCTAAGAAACCAAGAGAATGTGACCCTAATTGCAGAAATATCCATCCAAAATTAGAAAATCCACCCACAAGATACCTTTCCAAGCATAGCGCATGAGAGTGAAGAGCTAGTTACCATAAAAAGGGCAAAATTTTCAGAAGTGTCTCACAAAGGTGAGATAACGATGAGCCAAAAATGAAAGTGAGACTAGCCTTTTTATATGAGGCTACCCTAACACATTTGTCCACATAAAATGTCCACAACAAATTAGAAGTTTGGTCGATCCCTTCATTTAACCTTTACAATGTGTAGTAAATGAAAAATACATCAAAATAGCCCACATGTGCAAGACATCAAGGCCAAGTAGGGTGATGTCAAGCCTCCAAAGGAGAGGAGGGTTTTATATCATCTCTCAATGACGTCTAAATCACTGGTACTACAACATTTTCCATCATTTGGGTAAATAGTCCTTGGGGTACTCTGCGCATCCTATGGGGCTTCCATCCCATATGTGTGCCACCATGACTGGATATGCTCAAACCAATCCCATATTTTAATCATCCATTTTTCTAAGAAAGTGAGAGTTGATATCTGATGGTGGTGATTCATTGGATAACCCATTTCTCTCCATCACATGTGCCAAATTCCTGCAATAAGGGCACAACGTCCTGGGTACAAGCTCAAGATTTCCATGAAAAAACCATGTCAAGGTCGTCCAAAGAAAATCAAAGAATAAAACATGGTTATTCAAAGTTCATGAGAAACATTAGTCCTTAAAACATGTAAAGTAAGTTGCAACTTAAGATATAAGCCATATAATATAATTCACAATTGTATCCCCTTCAAGCATCACACCATCCTAGGACCCCATGTGAGTTACAAAGTTTAAGTATGGGAGGGATTTCATCTAACCCTATCAGATGTGCCACCTTGACAAGAAATAATATAACCTGGGTAGAGGGATAGGTCCCGAGAGTGACAAGGGAAATTAAAAACCCTTCAAGATTAGGTGTGATAGTGATATGGTTTTAGGGATTACTTCATGGCTCATGGTGTCATTGAGTCCATTTCTATGAGCACCTTTGTGGAAGGTGCACTTTCTCTTGAGTTACCCCATATTTACATGTTATTTTTCACAAACCCTTTTATTATCCATCTTTCTAGTCCACTTTGTTATATTTGCAAGTCCCCTTTAGAAGGTCTCAAGATGTAGCATTGGTATTTGGGACCAAGGCGAGCACTAAAAGAGTAGAGATCAAGTATGCATTGGATTTTGTTATTCATTTTTTGTTATCATTCCTTTCTTTCTTTAGCATCAATGCATTATTCTTTTATTAGTAGCTACAATCAGCCTTTGGGCCTTCATCCCCTCTTCTCATGAGAGAATGGACCATGAACCATTGTCAAAGTTTAGTACATTATGAGAGGCTCTAGGATGGAAAGATTTAAGTATGGTGGGGAACAAAATGTTACCCTTGTGAGCCCCCCCCCAGTAGTAGCCCGTTTCCTTGGGAAGTGACAGCACATGACTAGGGAATATAAGATGACCACCAAGGTGAAACAAGGAAACTGACACTATTTACCAAACCAATGATCCATTATCTAACTTCAACCAAAGATCCTTATCCACATGTATGAAAAGTTAATAAAAACACTTTGCATAAAATAAGGACTTACATACCTCATGGTGATGATGGATTACCATCTCCCATACTCTGGGTTGCTTGAATGTGATGGTCCTTAGTTGACCTGTAGTTGTAAAGGTGAATGAAGGTGGGTTGTTGGGATGATATTTGTGGACATGCAGATCATCATGATGATCGAGATCATGTTCTCCATTGCAGGCCACAAGACATGATCTCCTCTAGTTACCCCTAGGCATGGGAGGGGGGGTAACATATGGCTCCAACATGGGGACATGTGCTCACCATAGAGAGAATGGGAACCTCAACATTTTTAGTTGTCCAAGACCTACAATCCTGCACCCACTTCAACCAACAACACCCTTTAGAAGTATCTTCCAATGGATGTGATCCACCAGTGTCAGTTATAAATCCAAAACCATGTTGATTTTTTTTTCCTTAGCTACAAAACAATAAAGAAAAAATATCCAATGATTAAATGCAATTTCCTAACATGTATTCAAAATGAAAATGCAATGTATATAAGAATATGAAAACTATACTAACATGAATTCATGATGCAAGATATATACAAATGCAATGTAGGATGCAAGTGCCCTACCTACACTAATCTATGTTAGTTAAAATGCTAGGTATATCATATAACCAGTAAAACCATCCCACCATTGTATCATAATATCTATCCTTGTGCTTCAAAATAAAACAAAATAAGGATAATTCAAGCAAAAAAAGAACATGAGTTAGAGCATACATCATACCACAACTAGTCATAAAATATAACTCATGGAGGCAGGAGGGTGGGACAAAGTCAATCAAGGAGGTATCACCAAAACCCTACCTCATCCATCCCAGGAAATGGCCAAAAGAATCAGAAAAAGGTGGATCCTCACCCTTAGACACAAATCCATCACTTGAAGATAGAGAAGGGGTGAGAAGGAACCCAATGAAAACTCTAAGGATTCCCATGGAAGGAGAGAGCGCAAGGTAAGGGATCAAACCAAGCTTGGAGAAAAATGTTTTCCTCCCAACCTAATGTGCAAAAATGAAAATCTTTGCAACAAACCATAGGTTGAAAAAAAAAATTTCCTACATGCAAGTGATTTTCATGAGGAAAATTCCCAACCGTATCTATAGTGGAATAACAAGGTGAGAAAGGAGAAGGTTGGAAACTCTGATCACAAAAATCCTACTTTGGGAAAATAATGTCTTTACCCTCATCAAAATTAGAGCACAACGATGGTTGAAACCCTTGTTTGTATAATAAATCCAATTGCTCAAAATATTATGTATCAAACCCCCAAGATAAGATCGAAAAACATCATGAGAATGTTGTAATAAGTTATCCCTGGGTGGTTGGAACAAATATGTAATCATGTCATCTTCATGTTTCCAAACATATGAATTAGTAGGAATCACATATGGTTTTTCTAAGGGAAATGATTGAAAATTACCTTCGATGTCATAAATGGGACATCCGTTAAAACCAGAAAAAATGACATACCATTTACGTATCCCAACATGTATAAACTCGTCAATATTGTTAATCACAACATCACTTTAGTTATAGCATGAAGGGACTAGTGTATCCAAGGGTTCCTCTAGAAATTCTTCACTTTCTGAATCATGAAATAAGACAATATTTAAGTTTTGGAAAGGCATATAGCTTACCATGTTCTTTTCTTCATGTGTAGGAAGAATGGAATCTTGAATAAATTCACCAGATGGAGGAGCAAATACTGGGGCTTCATCTTTGTGAGGAGCTTGTTCATGGATTAGGTCTTCAACAAGGTGTGTTCATGAAAGTGTTCTTCTTCAACATATTTGTGAGGCAACTCATGTTCTTCTTGGTAATATTCCTCATGATTCACCTCTTTAGGATCTTGTTCTTCAATCAAGTCTTCATTGTATTCAATAGAATCACGAGGTAATTATTGCTCCTCTTTGAGGGATTAGTAACCCTCTTCTTGAATCTTATATTCAACTTCTTGTTTGTAAATGGATTCTTCTTCTTCTTTATCAAGGCTAGAAAGAAACCCTTAACCTTTGAGGGCCTTCGTGAAATTGTGGAGAATGTATTCGTGTATTTGTGTTCTCAGGGCCCACCATTTGAGGAATTCCTCGATGAAGATCATAAGAGAAGATATACTCTTTGGATTGAGAGTTTGATTAACCTAGTCCTTTTGTCTTTTTTCCAGAGATAGAAAAAATAATATCATTAACACATCTTTATGTGTCACATCTATATCTAAAACATACTTCAAGAAATTCACAACATGAGTAATAGCCAAGGACGAGTCTCCATCAAATTTTGGACAATTATTCCCCCGATATGGAGAAAAGTGATTTGGGTATCTCGAAATATCTTTAATATCTAGGGAGGGAAACATTCTGTGAAGTGACCAATGTGCATTAATTCCATCACTTGAAATGAGCAATATCACAAAGTTGAGAGTAGGATGACATCGTGGAATATGTTAGTGGAGATTCAATCATCAAAGGAAGGTGAGGGAACTACCCTCAGTGGATTCACCAGGTAAACTTGTAAGATAAGGGCTTCAGGGAAGTTTTACCAAAGATATGTCATTGAGGAGAATGACTCAATCCTCCCCGACAATGACACCATAATGTTATTACAATATTTTTTCTTGTGCAAATCCCACCACAAGATCCACAAATATTGTGTAACTATGGAAGAAACTATTGTTGTCACCTAAGTAGGGAATTCCCTCATTTTAGTGATGGAATAGGTCCACCACAAGGAAGGCTTCCCTAGTGACCTTAAGGGATCAAATAACAAGTTTAGTAGCCAAGCCTACCACCCCCTATATTGATGATTGAATGATTGGTCTAGGTCAAGAGAAAGAAGATGTTTTAAGATGATTTGATACCTTCCTAGAACAAGAACACTTTACGAGATATATGTAACAATTTCCAAGTTAAGGTATGCAATACATACCTCTTTAGGACACTAGACAAGTTAGATTGTTATGGCTATTGCAAATTGCAGAAGTAAACCAATCCTATAACAACAATAGGTGATTTGTAACAACATCATTAATAAATTCTCATAAATAACACAATTGACCATGAAAACTAAGCATATAACCAATATAATATTACTCAATTGTTAAAGGTAATTTCCGAGTGAGTTAAGCCACCAATAGATTAGTGTATGCATCAAATTAATGTAATTTAGATGGCTAGGGAAAACCTTTTCTCACAAGAACAAGTTATTTAGTGAGTTTTCAAAAGTTAGTGTTAGTGTAGTCAGTAGAAAGCTTGAGATTTTTGAGAGAGTGAGTTCATCAATCAATTCACCATGAGAATGCTTTAAGACTAGTTCCTTTAAGGGTTATGGAGTCTTTTCAAATGCAACCAAGCTTGAAGGGTGGCCTACTTTAAACCAAGAGGTGGGATCTAAACCCTAAGGTGCAATCACATTTGTGCCTTATGATATGGATTTAGGAGCGGAACGAACTGATTAACATATTGAATACAATAAACACAGAGATATGAAGAACAAAACAGATATCCAGTGAACAATATCTTCTATTGAATAAATGAAATAGGCTGAAACTGTAAAACTGTAGAACTGAAAACACTTGCTCAAATGGTGGTAGCTATCTCTGAGAAGAGATGTGGATGCTACGCTCATCCGTCTGAGCAAAAAGATTACATTGAGGCTCCAGAGGCCTTTTTGATATTACTCATGAATTCCAAAACCCTAGACATCCAAAAACCTAACCCTTGGAGGCGAAACGCCAAAAGTCATATGAGCCCCAATGGGTAAGTTGGTACCTCAACTTCCCGGGGTCATAACTTTTGCATACAACCTCAGTTTCAGGCGCGTGATAGCTCGTTGGAAAGGTGTTTCAGAGAACTACACATTGCACTGTCAAACTCTGACTCTATCTACAATTTGACTATGGAGAGCCAAAAAAATACTGTTTAGGGATCCAAAACGGCCCTGTAAGTACAACAAGATGTGATGACATGAAAAAATACAAAATAAGCTAGTTGGATTAGGTGAGAGGCCACCAGTATCCACATGGAAGATGTGTAGGGCTTCAGACAACCCCAGAAGTGTAGAACCCACAATTACAAATAAGTACAAAAGAACGTGTTGAACTAAAAATGAAAAAGAGGAGCCAGTCAGAATAGGTGGGTGGCCACCAATATCCACTTGGATCAATCCTCCCCCCTTAGGAAGTAATGGTATCCATTGTGTTGAGTTCCCCCATTAGGTGAGGAAAATTCTGCTAGATTTAGCCCGAGGTGAGCCACTTTCCTTGGTGTAAGAGTTCTTATGCCTTGACAACCGAATAAATCTTGATCCTCTACTGGGAAGTGCCTTGACCTATGTGTCCATTATATGATCAATGGAGGTTTGTTCCATGCAATCAGGGTTGAGCTCTATTGGTTTCAGTTGTTCTGTGATCCTTGAGGTGTACAATAATGGTGGAAAATATGGTTGAAGGAGGTCCACATTGAACACTGGGTGCATGCCAAGGAAGGGTGGAGTGTTGAGCTCAAAACAATTGCTACCCACATCCTTGGTGATAGTGTAAGCCCCATAGCAAAGTGGTCAGAGCTTTCGATGGGGACCTCTGAGACGCTCCTTCTACAAATGTAACCAGACTTTGTCTCCAACCTAAAATTGGTGTGCTACCTTGTGTTGATCATGGTGTTGCTTGTACTTAGCATTGGATTTCTGCAAAATCTCTTGGACCTATTGGTGGATGTGCTGAATCCGCTCAATGAATCTAGTGGCTTTGTCGATCTTAGAATGAACATGGGAAGAGTATGTCTATGTGGTGGAAAGAGGTAGTGCAACATCAATGGGACCCAAGGGTTGGAATCCAAGCCCCACATGAAATGGGCTATGGTCGATGGAGCTATGGAGAGCCCTTTTGTAACTGTGTTGAACATAGGGGAGACTCTCATTCCATGTATGTGGATGCTTAGAGTTGTACATGCATAGGATGTGCACAATCATATGATTGATGACCTTTGTGTGGCCGTCTATTTGGGGGTGGAAAGCAATGGATTTAGTGATCTTCGTGTCCAACAGTGACCAGAGACTCGAAAAAAATGTGCTAAGGAACCTAATGTCCCGTTCGAAGATGATGGTCAATGGTATCCCAAAATGGACCCACACTCGTTTGAAGAAGATATTGGTAGTATATGTTGTTTTTGTATTCTTCTTGCAGGTTGTGAGGATGTCCATCTTCAAAAACTAATCAACGACCAAAAATACGTAGTCATTTCCTTGCTTGGTGGATGGAAGAACATACATGTAATCCATTGTTATGGATTCCCAAGGCTTATCGGGAGTAGGAAGAGGGGTGTATAAGCCTTGCTTATTTATGGTTGGCTTGGAAATGACACAGGCATTGAAATATATGATATACTTGCTGACATCCTGTCGAATTTTTGGACAATAAAAATGTTTCTGAAGAATGACCACAGTTTTCTCGGCGCCAAAATTTCCTGCCATCCAACTGTAGTGGGCTTCCCAAATCATCTTTACACACTTTCTTGTAGGAACACAGAGATGGCCCAGATGGCATAATAGTCTGTCCTGAATGTGAAAATCGGTGACATTCATGCCTGTACCCAGGAGATGATAGGTGGTGGAAAAGTATCTATATTTTTTATAAAGTTGGGGCCACTCAGATGCCTCATGTCCACATGAATGGAGCACAGGTGTGAGTGAAACCATGGGAGGTCGACTGAGGTAGTTAGCGTTATGATTTGAGATCCCTGTCTTATACTTGATGTTGAGATGGAACTGTTGCAGGTAGGTGGACCACTTCTAATGGAAGTCATTCTACAATTTCCCCTATGTCTGTATGAGTTGCAGAGGCTTGTGATCAGTGTGGATGATCGTCTCCTTTCCCCGAATGTAATGTTTCCATTGAAGAAAGTCTTGTACAATGGAATACATTTCCTTGTCATAGGTGGGGTATTTCTGGATAGTACCTAAGAGTGTCTCACTATGGTATGCCACCAAATCACTGTGCTGAGTGAGAAATGCGCCTACAACATAGTCAGATGCATCAGTCTCAATATCGAATGGTTGTTGTAGATTAGGCAAGGAGAGTATTGGAGCTGAGAAAAAGCGATGCTTTAGATCATAAAATGCTCATTGTTTTTCCTTCCCCCACATGAACATTTCCCTGCCACCACCCTTGGTCACCTGGATGAGGGCCAATTCAAGATGGGAGAATCCCAACACGAATTGTCGGTAGAAGTTGGCTAGTCCCAAGAAGCTCTGAAGCTCGGTTAGTGTGGTCAGGGCTGGCAGGTCACGGATGACTTGGATCTTGGCAGGATAAACATGTACACCATGCTCATCAACAATGTAGCCCAAGTATTGGACCCTTTTCATGTCAAAAGAACATTTTTCCAAGTTGGCATATAGCTTGTGTTGCCGCAAAGTGCTCAAAACTTGTTGAATATGCTGCATGTGCTCCTCCCAAGTTCTGTTGAAGATGAGGATGTCATCCAAATATACTACCACAAAAGGGTTGGTGAAGGGTCTCAATACATCATCCATCAACCTCATGAAAGTGGTTGGTGCATTTGTTAAGCCAAAGGGCATGACCAACCATTCGAAGAGACCTTCTTTAGATTTGAAGGTTGTATTCCATACATCACTTGGTTCAATGGGAATCTGGTGGTAGCCATACTTTAGGTCGATCTTGCTGAATAACTTTTCCCCCTTGAGTTGGTCAAGAAGGTCATAAATCCTAGGAATTGGGTATCGGTTCCTAACTGTGATTTTTTTTTAAGGCTCTGTAATCAATGCAGAGTCACCAAGTCCCATCCTTCTTCTGCACCAATACAATCAGGCTTTTGCAAGTGGATGATCTGGGTCTGATGTGCCCTTTTTGAAGAAGCTATTGGATCTGACGCTTGATTTCGTCATTTTCTATCAGCGAGCAATAATAGAATGTTCCATTAGGTAGAGGTGCACTAGGGGTTAGATCAATTGGATGCTTGACTTGGCAGTGCGTCGGTACCCTGATGGGTGAGGAGAAGATGTCTCTGTATTCTTCCATGATACCATCCACTTTCTTCTGCTGTAAAGAGAGGATCCATGTAGAGGCCATAGATGTGGTGCTGACCTTTTTCTTACTATGAGCATGGATCACAAAGAAGACAAAATTCCCAGCCTATGAAATTACCTTACTGCATTGCTTAGCGGAGATTAAATAAATAACGGTAGGCGGCACTACATTTGTTATCTTATACAATTGTCTACCCAAAGTAATAATAACACTGTGGGGTCTAGACTCATACACAACATGACGCTTCTACAAATATGGTTGTCCTAAAAGAACATCACAAACTTCAAGGGGAGAAATATCACACAATACCTCATCTTTGAAGGGCTTGATGCCATAGGGAAGACGACACTATTAGCTGCAACAAAGATCTCTTTCTTGGAGAAGCCAACCGATGGTGTAGGGCTGCGGGTGCAGTGTCATTGGAAGGTACAGTTGCTTGATGACCTCTACTAAAATTAGGTTCTTTTGATTGTCTCTATGGACAATGAAATGAAGCGAAGCCCCCTTTACCCACATCTATGAGTGAAAGAGGCATTCCCCTTCCTATGGTTCTTCTGGTTCACTTGGCCAGAATTTGGTGGTAGTGACAATGGCACTGGGTTCAACATCGATAATCCACTTCCCTCCTTCGGGATTTGATTTGGAATCAGAATCAGTCTTTGACTCAGAAGCCTTCAGCTTGGCCATGAGTGACTTCTTGGAGAGACATTCCTCACTGTTATGCCAAGGGATTTTATGGTACTCACACCATTTTCTTGTGTCCTTCTTCGTCTTCTCATGTCCATTCTTGTGTTGTGGCTTGGACTGGTGGTCTTGAGAGTGGCTGTCTTTTCTTTGTCCCTTACTGTGTGGGTTGGGGTCGCCTTTTCCCTGCTTCGGCTATGAGGAGTTTACATATCCAAACTCTCGCCTCTTTTGCTTAAATTTCTGCTTGATCTTGACAACGTATCTATAAGATGTACCCAATGAGGTGATGTCCATAAACTCCATTTTTTTTTATTACATATATGCAAAAAAATGCGGTATTTGAGAACCATATGTCGCTCAGAGTCTTTGATACCCAATTTCGTGCACAGGGTATGGAAAATATTGGTTAAATCTGGTAGTGTCTGGTCCCTTTCTTGACGCAGGGTGGTCCATCTAGTGTACTAGTCCTCATAGATTCCAATAGTGTAGTATTGTTCTTTGATGGCATCCCAGAAGGAATCCCATGTAGAGATAACCAAAAATATTGCATATTCCTCTATGGCCCTTTTCTTAGAGTAAGTGTCCCACCAATCCTTAACATGGGGGACGACCTCGAGGAGTGCAAAAGTAATATTTTCCCTATCGAAAATATTATGGACCAAAAAATACCCTTCGAGCAAATTCAACTACTTAACTATAACATTTGCATCTATCAGCCCTTCAAATAATGGAATATCAAAATTTACATGTACCTTGAAGGGGGTTGCATGGCCGCTTGATGAAGATGCTTCTCCTGTGTGCAGTCACCGAAGGATCTACGCAAAGTTTTCCATCATTTCGTTCCTTTGTCGCACAAGGACTTCCTCGAGCAACATTTTAAAAGGATATCCTGCTCCATCATCTTTATTTTCGTCTTCCATGGGTTGTTTTCAGGATCGACACGACCGATATTGCAACAAATCGATTGGTTTGAGTCCCAACTTCTTGTACCCAGATCTTGTCGGGGACGTTCACAAAAAAAATAAAAATAAAAAATAAATGAAGAGCAGATCAGTCTGATACAACTGATCTAGATTTAGGAGCGGAACGAACTGATTAATAGACTAAATACAATAAACACAGAGATATGAAGAACAACACAGATATCCAGTGAACAATATCTTCTATTGAATAAATGAAATAGGTTGAAACTGTAAAACTGCAAAACTGAAAACACTTGCTCGAATGGTGGTAGCTATATCTGAGAAGAGATGTGGCTAATACATGCATCTGTATGAGAAGAATGATTACAATAAGGCTCCAGATTCCTTTTTGATATTACTCATGAATTCCAAAACCCTAGATATCCAAAAACCTAACCCAAGGAGGTGAAATGCCAAAATTCATGTGGGCCCCTATGGGTAAGTTGGTACCTCAACTTCCCGAGGTCATAAATTTTGCATACGACCTCCATTTTAGGCTCTTGATAGCCCGTTGGAAAGGTCTTTCAGACAGATACACATTACACTATCAAACTCTGACTTCGTGTATAGTTTGACTATGGCAAGCCAAAAAACATTGTTTAGGGTTCCAAAATGGCCCTAGAAGTACAACAAGATGTGCTGACATGAAAACATACAAAATAATCTAGTTGGATTATGTCAGAGTCCACCAGTGTCCACCTGGAAGATGTGTAGGGCTTCATACAACCCCATAAGTGTAGAACCCACAATTACAAATAAGTACAATAGAATGTGTTCAACTAAAAACATACAAGAGGAGCTAGTTGGAATAGGTGGGTGGCCACCAATATCCACCTAGATCACCTTAGGTCTTAAATCTTGAGGAGGACGACTTATAGTTTGCAAGCACATTTGGGCCCTATAAACCATTTCTCCCTTCTTGTAGCTTCAACTAGGTCAAAGATCAAATATCTAGGGATAAAATCCTAAATTTCTATAACTTTAGGGCTCTAACCCTAGCAAGGACAATTAACCAATCTTAGATAAGTATCACCTCGTGAGAGGAAGAAGCACTTATGTTCCTCTCTTAGGGTTTCAATAAACAAGATTCCTTGCAACAAATAAAAATTTCACCATAAACATTAATAGCATAAACAATAATTGCATAAATTTACTTAGTTCATACAAGAAACCAAGAGAATGTAACCCTAATTGTACAAATATCCATTGAAAATCAACAAATCCATCCACAACATACCTTTCCAAGAATAATGCACGAGAGAGAACAACTAGTTACCCTAAAAAGGGCAAAAACTTCATAAGTGTATCTCATGAAGGTGAGAGAATGTTGATCGAAAAATGAAAGTGGCGGTAAGCTTTTTATATGAGGCTACCTTAACACATTTTTCCACATAAAATGTCAACAACAAATTAGAAGTGGGTCTGACCCCATCACTTAACCCTTACAATGTGTAATAAATCCAAAATACATCAAAATAGCCCACATGTGTGAGACGTCAAGGCCAAGTAGGCTGACTTCAAGCCTCCAAATGCTAAGGTAGGGCCTCCAAAGGCCACATGGCATTCTCCAAGGTGAAGCAAATGTTAAATCAAGAGTCTCCTCACCCAATGTCATGCTAAATCATCTTTGGTACCCATCTATCCATCAAACCATAACAATTTCAAACCTTAGAAGGTGATGTCAAGGTCAAGAGGGTGACATCAAGGGCCTATAAGTGTTGCATTGAAGGAGAGGATGGTTGCATCTCATCTCTGAATTATTTTTGAGTCACTTCTACAGCAACATCATCCATCCTATGGGTAAATAGACCCTGGGGTACTCTACCCAGCCTGTGAGGTTTCCAACCCATATGTGTGCCACCATGATTGGATCTTCTCAAACCAAACCCATTTTTCCATCATCAAGGGTTCTAAGGATGTGACAACAATATTTGAGGGTGGTGAGTCATGGGATAACCCAATGCTCTCCATCACACATGCCAAAGTTTTGCAATAAGGGCACAACATCTTGGGTACAAGCCCACGACATCCCTGAAAGAACCATGCTAGGGGCATCCAAAGAAAATCAAAGAATAAAACATGGTTAGCTAAAGTTCATTAGAAACATTAGTCCTTAAAACATGTAAAGTAAGTTGCAACTTAAGATATAAGCCATGCAAGATAATTCACCTCAGTATCCCCTTCAATCATCACACTAGAATAAAACGCCATGTGAGTTACCAAGTTTAAGTATGGGAGGGCCTTCATCCAACCCTATCAGGTGTGCCACCTAGACATGAAATGATATAACTCAGGTAGAGGATAGGTCCTAATAGTGACAAGGGAAAGTAAAAACCCTTCAAGAGAAAGTGTGATAGTGATATGGTTTTAGGGCTTACTTCATGGCTCATGGTGTCATTGAATCGATTTCTATGAGTGCCTTTATGGAGGGTTCACTTTCTCTTGAGTTACCCATATTTACGTACTATTTTTTCCAAACCCCAATATCAACCATCTTTCTATTCCACTTTATTATATTTTCAACTCCCCTTTATAAGGTTTCAAGCTATAGTATTGTTATTTGGGACCGGGGTGGACACTGAAAGAGTAGAGCTCAAGTTTGGAGTGGCTTTTGTTAGTCCTTTTTTTCTATCATTCCTTTCTTTATTTAACATCATTGTCTTATTCTTTTATTAGCAACTACAATCAACCTTTGGACCTCCATCCCCTCTTCTCATGAGAGAATGGACCATGACCCATTGTCAAAGTTTAGTACACTATGAGAGGATCCATGATGGAAATTGTTAAGTATGGTGGGGAACATAACACTACCCTTGTGAGGGCCCCCCAGTAGTACCCATTTTCCCTGGGCAGTGACAACATAGGACTAGGGCAACTGACACAATTTCCTTATCCACGTGCCCAACAAATTAAGCACAAAAATTTGTATAAAAGAAGGACTAACATACCTATAGATGTAAAGGTGAATGAAGGGGGGTTGTTAGGCTGCTATCTATGAACATGTTGATCATCATCATGGTCATGATCATGTTCTCCATTGCGGGCCACGAGACATGATCTCCTCTAGATATCCTTAGGCATGGGGGGGTAACATGGCTACATGTTTAGTTTTCCAATAGAATAAGGGAGAGACAATAAATACCCGAGGTATATTATAGCCATTATCCATACCAAGTCAGTGTTGGAAAGAGGTCTCAATGGATTTTATTATAGGTCGACCAAAGTCCAAAGGAATTAATGTATCCATGGTAGTGGTGGCTCGACTCACAAAGTATGCCCATTTTTAGTTATTTCTCGTTATTTTAAAGAAAATACTATAGTTGCAACATTCATGGAAATAATTCAAAAGCTAGAAGGAATCCCCAAGATTATTGTTAGTGATAGAGATCCAATTTTTATTGGTAATGTTTGGACTGAATTATTTTCTTGGTTAGGTACTTAATCTGATCACAACTCTTCTTATCATCCTTAATTTGATTGGAAATTTAAGATTGAGAATACATTTCTTAAAGGGCATGTTTGTTGCTTTCCATCTGATAAATAGAGACAATGTCTCAAGTGGTTTCCCTTGGTAGAATGGTGGTACAAGACATCTTTCAATAACTCATAAAAAATATCCCCTTTTATGACACTTTATGGCTATCATCCTCCATCCATCACATCATCCTTGATAGTGAAAGAGAAGGTTCAAGCAATAGAGGACCACATAAAGCAACAAAAAAAGGTTCTCCAACTATTAAAGGATAACTTGGCTCTATCACAAAATAGGTTGAAACACCAAGAAAATAAACATTGCAATAAAATAAAATTTGAAGTGGGAGATTGGGTATTTTTTAGGGTACAACCATACAAATAGATGCCCATTAGGAAACAAAAGAAGGAAAATAAATTAGCACCCACGTACTATGGTCCCTATAAGGTGTTTTAGAGTATTGAAACTATGGATTGCAAATTGGAGTTGCTTCCATCTTCATGTGTGCATCCAAATTTTCATGTTTCTTTCTTAAAGAAGGTAATTAGAGAGAATATACTAATTTAGATTATTTTACTATAGATTAATGAAGAAGGGAGACTCATACTAGAAGCATAAACAATCCTTGAAGCAAAGATCAAGCATCTATGAAATCAAGCAATTACAAAGTAGCTCATCAAGTGGAAGAACCTACCAATAGAAGGGGTGACTTGGGAAGTTGAGTTCTTCATGCAAAACCATCCACAACTAATCAAGTGTTGAGGGAAACACTTGTTTGAAGAGGAGGCCATATTAAGCCCTAGATACTAATTTATTAAATTTATATTTTTATATGAGTGTTCATGTCCTTATTAGTCAACTAGACCCTTTAATGGTGAGTTGGACCCTTTAATTGTAATTGTACCCTTTGTCTCCTATATATTCCAGGAGACCTATTTTTAGAGATCATATCATCTTGTACATTTGTTATATTGTAATAAGAGGTTGTCCCCTCAAAGAGGCTTCTCATTTTTTCTTCTCTCTCACTCTTAAGGCATGGAGTTACTTCTCTTTTTATTTTTATGCTATTTGGGTGTTTGGTACATAACACATGCACTTCCCCTCATTATGAGGATGGTACCTAGGGTAAACCAACCAATTGCAATTTTGGAAACCTAACCCAATGAGGACATTGAATGGGGTTCACAATATCCACATAGGAAACCAACCCGAGGACTTGACCCCACAACCTCCTACTTGTAATTCACAACACTCAATCAATTGAGCTAAACCAGTGGGCTTATTTATAGTTTATTAATATTTGTAATACCATTTAATTTTATGTATTTTATATGATATACAAGATTTAGCTATATCTCATAATATATTGATAGAGATTATTTCAACATTAACCAACATGTAAAGATATTATGTATTATATCACTACATTCGTCATGTATATTATATGAACCTATATGATATACAATACGAGCTTAGATCCATCTTAACTCTAGATCTATTAAACATTCTAGAGGGATAAAAAATAATTTGACATAGAAATCTCTTGTGCATAAATAAACCAAAGTTCA
>ML789040.1:398126-421041 GCA_009831015.1 Picea engelmannii | reverse complement strand
TGAGGGAAGGTGAGGAGTTTTCTAATCTAACAGCTGAGATTAGATTAGATGGGTGGCTGAGATTTGGTGCCTCTTCACTCACCCTCACTTTAATCATAAAGTTATCTTTTAATTTGCATCTCACAAATTAATTTGACTAAGACTCATATTCGGCAATTTCTCCCCCTTAGGCGCCTAGGGAAGAGAAACACTTGCCTTGATACTTTATTTTAATTTAAAATTTAACACAAGGGACCCTCTCCGTGTAATGATTTGACTACTAAAATATATTGAGATATACATACTCTGCTCACCTATAATCTTCTTAAAAAACACACATGTTCTTAAACATTAAACCTACTCAAACTAGATAATTATAAAATTAATAAAATATATTTAAATAACATCATATATATTAATACAAACAACCCACAAACACGTTATGTCATGAGCAAGTCATATTTGATTTTGATGCCTACATCAATTCCTTCACAAAATCATACTAGAAGCAACATATATTAAATCATATATGATATAATGTCGATGTCAATCATACTAGGAGTAGCAGATACTAAATCATATATTATATAATGTCGATGTCAATCATACTAGGAGTAGCAGATACTAAATCATATATTATATAATGTCGATGTCAATCATATATATCAATTGACATTGTTTCAATGTTATTCGGTACCACATCCAATTCATGTAGAATTCACATTTTCATGGTTTGAAGTGAAAAAACAACAAATCCAATTATATATCAATATCTATCTATGATTTTAGTAGCAGATATTAAATCATATATTATATAATGTCGATGTCAATCTATATATCAATTTACATTGTTTCAATGTTATCCGGTACCCCATCCAATTCATGTAGAATTCACATTTTCATGGTTTGAAGTGAAATACCATAAATCCAATTATATATATATATATATATATATATATATATATATATATATATATATATATATATATNAAAATATGTAAATTATATAGTTGAGTATTTCTGAATTTTTTTTTATGTTTAGGGAGTTTGGGAATTGGTACGAAATCTCTTCAATTAATTGAGAACTGTTTTAAAAACTTGGGAGTGTTTTTGGGAATTTCAACATCAAGAAAATAGGAACTTGGAAACCAATTTCTCAAATATAAAACTTTAAATTGAAATTATATTAAATTAAAATGTAAATATTTTTATTTCATTATTACAAATATATAATTTATTATAAATATTTTCATTCTATTTATTTAAAATATCAATATAAAATAAAGACTAAACTGCACTAAATATTATTTTAAAAATTATTTAAATAAAAAAACTTAATAATACTCACTTTATAGTTGTGGATGTGAAAAACTTGTAATGCATGTATGTTTTTCCTTCAAGCTCAGACTAAACATGAAAGTCTAATAAATCAATACCCTATCTAATGTGTTGTTGCTATCAACCAACCATAATATTGACTTTTATTGTATTTTCATATTACAAGAGTAGTACTATTTAACTTTTTGCAATCATAACAATAGTAATGCTTCAAATTTACAAAGATATTTAAAGTTTATATATGTAAAATTTAATTTTAAAAAGATGTTAAAAATTTATATATGTATTTTAAATTTTGTTTCTAATTTTCTAATCAAATCTTTATGAATATTAAAGTTTCAATATTGTGTTAAATATAGTCATATAATTATTAGTACAAATTAAATTAGTAATTTTCAAATTGTAGTTGTTTTAGATTAACCTTCAATTTAATTGAAATAAGATTTAAAATGTATCATTTTTTGAATACACTGTAATATAAAATATCATTGTAATCTAAAATATTTTTTTACATTTTTTTAATATATATTATTGACACTCCGAATTTCACGTTTCCTACAAATTTGAGAGAAACTTCTACTAGTTCTAAACACTTCCCAAAATTTTCAATTCTGAAAATTTGTACAACATAGATAAATTACATTAAAAAAAAATATTATTCTTTACCATATTTTTTTAATGAAAAAATATACATATTTAATATTTATATTATAAATATTATTACATTTACATTTCTTAAAATTAATTATATATTATATTAATATATATTTATCTCTATACATTAAAAATAATATAAATCCATATTAATTTTAAATTTATCAAATATCATTAAAAAAAAAATATTTTTCAAACATTTTTCCAATTCAAAGGAATGTAATACTTTTACAAAATTATTAAAATCCATATGTTTAAAGGCACTTTAAACAAGATAAATTATTTTCATATATTTTAAAGTTATAAAGCGCTACACATGCACTCATGACATAATTTTGGGTCTTTGTAACTTTAATTTACACATGCACTCATGATAGAATTTTGGGTCTTTGTAACTTTAATCATTCAAAAATAGACATCTCATAAAAATTTGCAAAAGTAGACATCTCATAATATTGCACTTCTATGGTTTATCCTTTTACTTTCCTTTGAGAAAAATACTATCATTACTTATTAAAAACATTTATATATAAATACATATATATTACGTTTTATAAAAATTAATTATCACACTGTTATATAAATAGAATTTACATTTTATTTTATTTTCTAGTATATTAAATATTTTTAATTTTTTTATAAATTAATTAATCTTTATATTATTATTTAAAAAAAAAATTACAATCATATTTTTTTATAATTAATAACTTGGAAAATTAAGATCATAAAAAAAAAAAAAACCAGAATTTAAATGTTTTTTGACAACATAGACTCGTCATCTTAATTTTTATATAAAAGGTACTAAGCACTTATAATCAAGTTTATTGAAATGCAATAATAATGAAATAAATAGACACTAATAATGAGTATTAATGAGAGAACACATGACATTTTTACATTTTTTCTTAAATTTTGATATAAAAAGTATTAAATACTTATAACCAAGTTTATTGATTATGTCATTAATTTCAAATATTGAAATATGTGAAGACTATAATAAAACTTGAAATATATTAACCAAGGACTAATAAGGTTGATTTAAATAAAGTTGATTTAAATGTTTTCACAACATATAATCTTCATCAATAAAAATAAGGTTAATAAAGTTAAATGTTGACAGAATTAACAATTGGGTGACAGAGGGAACAATTAGGTGACATAGAGACTCATTTCAATAGTTACTACTCCAGATGCATGGCAATATGCCTCAAGCACGTCACATGGGTAAGTTAAGATTCGAGCCAATAACCTCACATAAAAAAAAATGTCTTGACAATGTACTTCATCACCTCTATCAAATATTAATAAACAATAATACAAAAATATTAAAATAAAAAATTCACTAAATACAAATCCTACACAAAAAGGTTTTTCTTCATTACACATATCTATCTAATTATGAAATAGATATCAATATTCGATTTTCGCATCGTCTATATAAACAATTCTTAGATTCTGCATAGTTTATGCCAATATTGAACATGAAGGTGGTGGTGGGGTAATTTTTTATTTTCAAAGCTTGCTTTATTAGTCTTCGATTCAAGGGAATATAGCTTTTCCCTTGGTGGTCAAATCGACTTGATATTTTATTAATTTGGAGGCAAACAGAGTTGACGACCTTTTATTAATCTTTGTGCATCATATTTTTATAAAGTTATCTAAAGTTTTGAAAAAACCAAAATCCTTATTGAATAAATTTTTTTAAATATAAAAAAACATTTTTTTTATATAAGTTAAAAGGTTTGATTTGAAAAATTAATTTTGCTAAGATTTTAAAAGAAATATAGATTTGGAATAGTTTTTTTTATATTAATTGTTAATATAAAATTGTAAGTTGTGTAGAAATTAAATAAATATAGTTATGAGAATACACAACACAAAAACATATAACTATTAGACAATGACTTTTGTTGGAATCTTTGTTTGTAAATATAATATAAATGAAGAAAGAGAAAATGAGAGAAGATAAATCATCACACAACACACACATAGAGATGAAGAAAAGTTGGGGACAATTATATATTTATTGCTCTGTGGAGAAATGTTTTTACAAGTCTCATGGAGCATCTCACGGGTTTCCATATTTAATAAGGAGAGATCTCAAGCGTTTCAAGGCATACAAAAAGTCAAATGCTTGAGAACTTCTGAATGTAACTGCAAGGGTATGTGTTGTCACAATCTGGCAATTTTCACCTTGACAACAATTTCTTGATACCTTACCCAACAAATCAAACATCACCTTCCTCCAAGCCAAGAGAAGCCAAACACCACAATAACTTCTCTAACAATATTGGTTGCATGAACATGTCTGCACAATTTTCTCTAGTATGGACCACTCCATCTCCACTAAATCAACACAACCATAAAACTAAATTGTTGCAACCACTATAGGTGATACTCGTGCTTCTCAGATATTGAAGCACCCATTTCCATGCTCTTTACCTGGTTTTTCCATGTGTCCACTAACAACACGAACTACATGTGAAATACTCAAACATTCCATCACAATCATTAACCTTCCTACTGCATTGTACACAAGAGATATAATCATTTTCCTCCTTACTATCATGACATAAACTTAAAGAAATATTACAATGGAAAGCTAAATAGATATTTATTGGTTTTACAAAGTTCATACTAAACCTCATCAGTGACAAACACAACTTACCATTTTTACATCTATGTGTACTTGTGTGGCCAAGATTTGTTTTGTTTCTCTTGGATCCTTCATCTGAAACATCCCGACCAACTAATCTTTTAACATGCTGACCTAAACCATGCTTCGCTTGCAACAAGCATATCATCAACATAACACCAATATAAATGAATATGGCATAAACACAATGATCATACTCACTTCTTAGGAACTTTGGCTCACCATGAAGGAATCACACATTTTGTATCATTACATGGTTACCTTAGGCCATACAATGATTCCATGAGTTTGCAAACAAATCTCCCTTTGCAATCATGAACAACTCATGATTGTTCCATGTACACATCTTTGATAATGATGATTTGTGAGCAGTTGGATCCCACAATCTACATCCCTTAACTCCATCACCATAACCAAAAAAATGTACTTCCTTGATCGAATCCACCCAAGTGAGCCTTCACCTTTTCGCCTCTAGGAAAATTTCAATGGAGTATCCTAAGCCATTTAAAGGCTTCATTACATGCAACACATGGGCTCCAAAACCCTGAGCTACCAAATAAGAAAACATGTTCCTGAAAACCAAAACTATTGACCTATCATCCCCCCCGCCCTTTAGGTTTTCCATTACCAAAACCAGAAAAACCTCCCTCAAGGTCAAGGTATCTGAGTATACTACATGCTTCCCCCCTATCACCTAGGTAATCTAGACTTTACCAGTAACATTTCAAAACTAGGGTATGCATTCCTAACCAGGTATTACATTCCACCTCGAACCTTGTATTCGATAACCTCCACCTTCCCATATCAATGGGAAAACAAGTCCTCTTCTTCACACTAGATCTCCCAGCTATGTCAACATCCACTGCGCACTTTGCAAGCTTGACCTTGAGATCATCACTATCTCCATTGCTACCATTGTTGCATCTAGTGCCACCTAAGTCATTATCGTGCCTAGCATGGCCCTCCACCCATAGATGCATGACTTTCTTGTCTTCCATTGCATCCCATTTTCTGCAAGAGATGGGGTTTATGACTTGAGAAAATACATTAAAAAAAAGGGTCAATGCCACCAAAGGCTCCCGTTGCAATATTTGTTCACTATGTAAATAGTCGGGCATCGTTCCTTCTCTACCTAAATGGTAAGAAGTGATTAAGATCTATATGAGTGCCTTGTCTAGTTGGATGCAGTGGATCTCTAACAAATCAATTTGGGATTGAAACCACAAACACCTGGAGGACTAAATGGATCAAACCTAGCACCATGTGGAACAACTCGAATTCCACCAAGAATTTGTGGTCCCCTCACCCCATCTGTACCAATATGCCATCATGGATCATTGGGTTCTAAAAGCATGCCTCCACTAACTCCAACTAATTACGTCATCCCTAGTGGATTCCCACCACTTCCATATCAAACACCACCTCCTTCTCCAAGGAAAAAACCATTGCCGAGGTAATGGACCACATATCGTCCTTTCTAGCAATCCTCCCCACTAGAAACTGCAATTCAACCTTTTGAAAACTACATCAACCTCTTGCAGTCAAGGCCCACATGGTTTCCACCGTTGCAGATGCTCATGTGCTTGTTGTTGACGCTCATGCGGTCAACACCTATGTGAATGCCCCTGATCCTATCGCTGCTTCAACTGCCCCTGCTCCAGGTCCACAAGTTGTTGCACTTGTGGCTACTCTATCTAGATCCACAAGCTCCTGTGTGAGTCCTCCATTGGCCATTGGGTATGCCCCACGTGTGTGGTCACTTCCTTCCATGCGACTATCTCATTTTTCTTTTATTGTTGTATGCACAACAATTCCCATACTCAACTCTAAAAAAAACTACAGGAACAACCAGCATGAGAACCTTTTCATAGATATGATGTTTGCGAAAAATGTGCTCCTCCCTATATATTCAAGGAAATTTAATTCAACCTCCAATCTCTATGTGAAAATTACCAGTGATCAGACTCTCCTTCTCTATGTGTGAAATAACCCATCATTCTAGCCATAACCTTTCCTTGACCCCCTTCTCCCTCTATGTGTAAGGACCTTCCCTTGACTCTCACAAACCACCATTGGCCTCAACTCTAATACCACTTGTTTGAATTTTGATTTGCAAACATAATATTAATGAACATAGAGAAAATGAGAGAAGATAAACCATCACACAACACACACAAATAGAGACAAAGAGAAGTCGGGGACAATGATATCTTTATTGTTCTGTGGAGAAATGATTTTACATGTCTCATGGAGCACCTCACGGGCTTCCATATTTAATGAGAGATCTCAAGCATTTCGAGGCATACAGAAAGACAAATACTTGAGAACCTTTGAATGTAACTGCAAGGGTATGTGTTGCCATTATTAAATAATTTTTTTTAAATATAATTTTTTTTTTAATTTTGATGTAAATGAATTTTATTTTTTTGATAAGTTAAATAATTTTATTTGACAATATAATTTTGGTTGGATTTAAAAGGAGATATACACGCGAAATAGTTTTCCTATATTAATTATTGAGAGAAAAATGTGCAAAAATTGAATAAACATAGTTATAATAATAAATAACACAAAAACATACAACCATTAGACAATGACTTTATGGGAAAAACTATTCCATGAGAAAAATACCACACTCTAAAGTACACTCAATCTATTATTCAACAACTAAATGGTTACAATACATTATAGAGTCTTCATGCTCTCAACACGAGTGTTTGACAGTAGCATAAGGATTTTGAAGAAATTTTGGCAATATAACAAGAAGTTAAAATTCACGCTCTACTTTTCTTCAGCCCTAACACTCAATAAATAGACACAAGAAAAACCATAAACTTGGTTTTCCAATTCTAAAATATGGAAACCACCAAAAATTAATTCGCTAATTGTTGTTGCTTAGCATTCGTTTCCTGCTAGTGATCTACATTTATTCTCTGCCACTACTCAATCATTATTCCTTGCCACTGATTTGCATTTATTTCCTTCTCCACGACAGGACTACAAGATGTATGACACCCCTGTCCCAACATCCTCCCACTTGTCATATACTTTGCAAGGGTATAAGGTAGAATGGATCAGACTATGAGCTAATTTCTAGGGTCCATAAGGTCCATACACTCATAACACCACTTGAATTTATTTTTTCTCACTGGTTTCGTCAATGTATCTATAGTGTTATGTAAAGTGTCAACTTTCTCTAGTATCACCTTTCCATCATCTACTATGTCCCTAAATAAATGGTATTAGAAAACTATGTGCTTTGTCTTCACATGAAAGGTTGGGTTCTTATTTAGACAAATGACAATGTTACTATAACATTGAATTGTAATAACTCTTTGACTTATCCCTACTTATGAACATAGTTTCAAAAGCCAAATGGCCTCCTTATAGGCATGAATAACTACCATACACTCTACCTCTACAATGGAAAAAGAAACCACAAATTATTGCTTGATCATCCAACTTACTTCTCCACCAAACAATCAAAACACATATCTTCTCATAGATATCCTTCTATATGCATCCCTTGCCCAATTGAAATCCACATAAATCAGTATATCCACTAAGATTTGGTCCCCTAAAACATTACTATGAGAGAAAATGGAATATTCAGAAGCACCTTACAAATACCTGAAGACCCTCTTCACCCCAGCCCAATGTTCATGCCCATGATTAGCCATGAATCGACTCAATACTCCTAGTTCTTGGAAAATTTCTGGTCTACTCAAATCATAACATACGTCAAACTATCAACTACACTAGCATAAATAAGATAATCCATATCTTCCATCTTTGTGGGTGTTGTAGGACACTACTCAACCGAAAGCTTAGTTCCCACACAAATTAGAACACTCAATGGTTTGTAATCTTCCATGCAACAATGTTGTAGCATATAGTTTACATACTCTGGCTCAACCAAACTTTTCTATTTTCTCTATCTCTCCTAATCTCCATTCCTAAGATATATTTTGTAGCTCTAAATTCCTTCATATCAAATTGTGTTGAAAGTTGAGACTTCAAATCATGAACCACATATTTATTGTTACTAAGTAATAATAAATCATCTACATATAGAGTGATAACAAGGAAATTACCACCATCATGTTTGCAATACTTACATTGATTTGATTTGGATCTCAGAAATACCAATCCCAACACAAAAGAATCAAACTTTGTGTACTACATTTTGGGACATTGTTTGAGACCATATAAAGACTTTTTAAATTTGAAAACTAATCACTCTTTACCTTTTCCAACGTAGTGCTTTAGCTATGTCATATAGATATACTCCTTTAAGTTACCATTTAGGAATGTTGTTTTCACATTCAAGGTCTATAGGCCCTTCTCACCTATATGGCCCAATCTTTGGTGCTATGACATTTTTTTTCTTTACAAAAACTTTCTTTCCAAAGGAAGAACTTGTTTAGGTAGTACCCAAAAAGCATGACCATTAGACGTGGATATAGATGATGATTGTGAAGGTGTATATCCTATAGATCATTCTACTACATAAATTGAATAACTTTTACATTTAATAGTAAATGTGCATCAATATGGAACAAAGTGCACACATGAACACCCTTAGAGAGAAATATAGATCCTCGAACCATATTACACCCTTTGTTATAGAAAACAACCTACACACCCACATTATAAAATGTGCTTATTGATAGTAGGTTTCGTGCTAGACCCAGAATGTGCAAAACTCCTTTGATCCCATTTACTCTACCATTAATGAATATGATCAAGATTCTACCATGACCAACTATGCTAAGAGGAGAGTCATCACCAATTTATAACATCCCACCATCATATTTCTCATACATTGAAAACTAATTCCTATGGGAAGTCACATGGAAGGAATCTCCAAAGTCTCTCAACCATGTAGTTTGGCCTACATGGGTTTTTAAAGTTGCAACAAAGGAATGTCCACCATCCTCTTGAGAAGATTTTTTAGACTCGTCATTGGAATCACTTTTTTCATTCTTATTCTTCTTTTTCTCTTCCTTGTATTTTCTTTTGAAATGCCCGACCTTTCCCCAGTGCCAACATTTTGTCTTGGACTTTCAAGGAGATTTATGTCTCCCACAAGATTTGGATCTACCCTTTTCTCTCTTCTTTAATTTATCCTTATATCTTCCACAAATGGCCAAGGCCTCATTTGTGGATTTAGAAGATTTATGCCTCACCTCCTCTAACAATAAAGATTCCATGATGTCATCAAGTACCAATATCTTTACAATGCTTCCAATGGCCATTACTAGATTGTCCCATGAATCTAGCAAAGATTACAAAAAGGTCATGCATCAATCCTCATCATCCATCTTCACTCTAGCTGAGATCAACTAGGTCACAATATTATTAAATTCATTTAGGTACTCGACTACATAATCACCATCACAGATTCTCAAGGAAAACAACTTTTTCTACAAATAAAGTTTATTAACCAAGGGTTTAGCTTGATACAAATCCCTCAACTTTTAGAGACTTGTTTCGATTTTTCTTTTGAAAAGTTCAATATAATACCGAATCAACCAAACATAGGTTAATACGACTTCTTTCCTTTCTCTCCAACATCACCCACTCTTCATCTTTCATACTGGTGGGTTTGTTCTAGATATTGCAACTCATATATCTCAATATACTAGAAGATCCTCCATATTGAGCTGCCATAACTCAAAGTTAGTGTCATTAAAATTCTTCATTTCTAATCTAGACGTGCTCACCATTTCCATACATCAAGATTTCCTTTTGCACAAGCTCCCACTCAAATGAATATTAGATAAAACAAACTTTCCCCTAACACCTTGGATCTAAGGTGATCAAGCTCTAATACCAAATGAAAGGAAGAAGAGGTGCAAAATATGCTTCCTACACTAATTAATGAGAGAAAATATGTAGAAATTAAATAAATATAGTTTCAATAATAAACAAGATTGAAACATATAACTATTAGACGAAAATTTCCCGGGGAAAACTCGATCGAGAGAACCCACAATCTAAAGTACACCCAATGTATTATTCAACAACCAAAAGGTTATAATGCATTACAAAGTCTCTATGATTTCAAAAAGTGTGTTTAGAAGTAGCATAAAGATTCTAGAGTATTTTTGGCAGCATAATAGTAAGTTAAAACTCACACTTTACTTTTCTCGAACCCTAACACTCAATAAATAGGCATAAAAAAAACCATACACCATTTATGGTTTTCCAATTCTACATGCTAGAAACCATCAACAATTAATTAGCAAATTGTTGCTTCTTATCATTCATAAATTTTGATGTTAAAGTCACTGTATCGAAACCTGTGGGGACAAAATATCCAGCCATGTTAAGGGTTGGTGTGGCTCAGGCCGGGTGCGATCCCCGAGTGATTTTGATGGATTAGATGCCCCTAAGTCACGGTTTCTTAGCCATAGGTTAGTCTCACATGTCACAGGAAAACTAACAAACAAAAAAAAAAAATTCATAAATTTCTAGTGATCTTCACGTATTCCTTGCCACTACTCAATAGTTATTCCTTTCCACTGCTATGCATTTATTCCTTTCTATAACTCTACATTTATTCCTTTCTCTACTACAAGATTGCAAGGTGTATGAGACACTCCACTCCACTATAGGAGTGCAAGGTGTATGAAACACCTGTTCCAGTAAGATTGGTTGGAAGGCTTGATTTGAGAAAATAACCTTGGTTGGAGATTATATTTTTGAATGAAAAAATAATAATAAAATATTTATTAAAAGATAAAAAAGTCACCACACAATTTTCACTTGCAATTTGCATTAACCTTTGTTATATTAGGCCCCTAAAATTGATACCAATACCAGAAGTACATGGAATGATATGGTCTGTAAACTATAAAGGATATTCCAATGGAACAATTTGTCACAACATATCATATACTATTCTAAAATCTTATATTTATGCAATTTATTTCCTTAGATCCAATATTTATTATCTCTAGGTTATGGCCTGAATTTAAGAAACAACTTAAATATAAAAATGAAAGAACAAAAAAAAATACACACCATCCACAAAAACAAACACAAGATTTGACCAGGAAAACCCAATACAGGAGAAAACCCAACTAGAAGGTGAGGCCTATGCTCTTATTTCTTTACTTCAATTATAAAATGCACATACAAGGGAATGGGAACTCACTATGGAGTTACCTTTTGGATTTGTGGCTTGAAAAAATGCTATAGAATCCTCCTCCTCCTTTGTTATGATCACAAAATACCACTCTTAAATGTTTTTCTTAGATATGGAACAAGATACAATGCAAAATAATGGAACCCCTTCTCCTCCTAGTAGCCCAGTATTTAACATAGCTCGATAGCCATCTAAGGGTAGGGTTTTGACTTCCTCAACCCTCAATTGTAATAAGGTGTTAGACCTTCTAGAATATTCTTGTAAGTACACACATGGCTAGCCCCATATGCATGAGAAACATGAGATGACGTGACATCCTCTTGTACCATGGTGGTCAACACAATAGGTCAATTTGTGTGAGGCATAACTTTTTCATTTGAGCTTTGACTGACATGATTTTTGCTCCATTAGAAAGGTATTTGAGTGTAGATAAATGTCAAGGGGTATGAGATTAACAAAATTATATTTTGACCCCCAAAAATGTCATTTGATGCATCAAAATAACTATGGAAGGTTTCAAACCCCAATTTTTCAAACTCTGACCTACCAATAAAATGGCCCTACAAGTTGATTCCTCCAAATTTTTCCACTCTGAAAGCATCAGAATAGATGAAAAATAATATAATGTTCTAATATAGATCATACCTCCCCATTTGAAAATTTTGGTCCCCAAAACAATTACTGAATAAGGTGAAGAAATGTTTCCTCTACCTTCTCCCTAGAGTACCATTTTTCTTTGCCCAGAAGTTGTCCTTTCAACCCAATTTTCCAAAGGCCATGTTGCCCCTATCTTTCAGTTCTGGACTTCTTTTGGAAAATGGTTTCTTCTTCCAACTCTTCCCAATCATATGGTGTCAATTCCTCTATGGTAGGTAGGACCTACTTCTCCTCCTAATCCAACATGGAAGTCTCATAGAGTTTTAGATTCTCCACATTAACTATTGAGTAAATGTGCATGTATGGGGGTAGATTGAGCCTATAAATGTTATCTCCCCTACAATATCTGAAAAGACCCATACCACAGAGCCTTGATATTCTTACCAAGACCATTTAGCCTTTCCTTGTCTAGTTGTAACCAAAATCGGTCTCCCACTTTGAATGACTTCTCGGTTCTGTGTTGATCATGTATGGCCTTATAATTTTCCCGTGACTTCTTGAACGTCTCATGTACTTGTAAATGGATTTTCCTATACTTCTCAACAAATTTTTCTGCTGTCATTGCATCTCCTGTGAGGTCCTCCCTCACTCCTCCTTTCTATCCATATACAACATCCAAGGGTGAAGGTGGAAAATATCCAAATCAAATTTCAAAAGGTGGCTTTCTAGTAGAAATGTGGATTGCTCTGTTACAAGAGTGTTGTATATAGATCATATTTTCATCTCAGGTATTTGAATGCTTCTGATTGTAACCCTTGAAAATATGCATCAAAGTATTGTTGACTACTTTTTTCCTCTCATATGTCTATGGATGGAATGTTTTATATCTCTTCAACTTAGTTTCCATCTTCTCCCACAATGTAGTCCAAAATGCAATGAGCAATTTGGTATCCCTGTCTAAGATGATGCTCCTTGGTATCCCAAAGTGTACCCATAATTATTCAAAGAACTTGTTTTTTTATTCTTGTCCTTTGATTATCTTTCTACAAGGCGTGAGAATGCACATCTTGATGAACCTATCAACTACCACAAATAAATAGTCATATCCCTTCTTAGTTGTTGGTAAACCTCCAACAAAATCCATGGAAACGCTTTCCCAGGGTTGAGTAAGTATATATAAGGGATGGTATATACCTTCCTTCCTATTATTGGGCTTGATGGTACAAACAAGTATGCATCCTTTGATATACCGTGCTACATCTTCTTGCATTCTGGGCCAGTACATATACCTCTGTAAGTTAGTAACCATCTTCCCAACACCAAAATGTCCTACAACCTAGGAGGTGTGAGCCTCTCTGATAAGCTGCAATATTTCACCTTTAGGAACACAAAGCTTTTGTAGATTGTAGAGTAACCCATTCTAGAGATTATAGTTAGGCTTGAAATCACCTTATTTTATACAAATTTAGCCTTGTAGTTGTCGAAACACCTCCTTTAAGTCTATATATTTTGTATATGCCTCTTTGTATGCATCATGGGTAAGGCTCAATGTGCATCAAAGTTCCCAAAGTTGTAATCTTGCATGTGGGTGACCTTGAAATCATGTATTTCAACCTATTTGTGCTTCCCTTCTTATACTTGATGACTAGATGAAACTATTGTAAAAACCCCAGTTGTAATGTCTAGTTTGTTGTAGCTTACTATGGACCTACAAATATTGTAGCGACTAGTGATCTCTATGGATGGTGGTATCCTTTCCCATCATATAGTGCATCCATTTCTTGAAAGATTGAAATAGGGAATAGAGTTCCTTTTCATAGGTATGGTAATTGAGAAATGTCCACTGAATATTTCAGAATGATAGCATGCAAGCCTTCCTCCTTGCATAAAAAATGCTCCCATGGAATACCCACTTGCATCTATCTTCACTTCAAAGGATTTTGCAAGTATGGTAATGCGAAAACTAGTGCTTGATTGATATTTCTTTTTATCTCATTGAAATCCTTTGGTTAATTATTCCCCCTCTGAAAACTCTTGTTACTCATTGTTATGGCATGGGGTGGTGCAACTACTACTGAAAATGAAGCTATGAACTTCCGCTAGTACTGTGTTTCCCCAACAAAGCTCCTAACTTTAGTGACAATTGTAGGAATTGGCCATTTCATAATGACCTCCATCTTTGCAGGATCTATATTGAGTTCCCCTCCACTAATCACATACCCAAAATGCACCAATGACTATTGAACAAACTCACATTTCTTGAGGTTGGCTAGTAGCAGGTGTTTTTTTCAAGGTCTCTAACACCTACATAAGATGTGAGATGTGCTCTTCCCTGTTGAATATGCCAACTAATTTCCAAGATATCGTGGATATTGAAAGATTTCATGGCTCTTATTTTGTAGTTTTTTTTAAAACCAAATCTGTCAATTTGGTGTGAGCTCACATTACGAGGGATAGTTTTGTAACTAAATGAATTTTTTTGATTCATGTAATCCCATAGAGAAAACGTTTAAATGGAGGTTGGGTCGAATGGTTGTATGTATCATCGGAAGACTGAGTTTAGTGGCTGTTGTAAACTTCTCCCTTGAACAATAAGAAAATACCGATTATCATTGCCCCATGGAGGTTTCCCTTACAAGAAGAGGTTTACCATGTAAATCACTGTGTCAATTCTATGTATGTTTGTTGTGTTATTTGTCTTGTTTGATAATTGTAATTTATCTACTTGTTCTTGTTTTTCTTCCGTTGCACAACATTCCCAGGAAGAGATATAAACTAATATATCATCCAAATATACTATAATATTAAATGAATCTAAATATGGGCATAATACACCATTCGTCGGTCGCATAAATGTAGTTGGTACATTACATAATCCAAATAGCATGACCAACCATTCATACAGACCTTGTATTATCTTAAAGGAAGAATTCTAGGTGTCTTATTCTTTGACACATTCTTGGTGGTATCCTGATTTCATATCCAACTTGGTGAAGTACTTGGCATGTTGCAAGTAGTTTAAAGAATCATCGATATTTGGTAGAGGGTATTGAATCTTGAATGCAATCTTTTTTAAAGCTTTGTATTTGATACACATCCATCGAGTCTCATCCTTCTTGGGTTCTATAATGATAAGTGAGACACAAGGTGAGGTGCTCAATCAAATTTCTCCCTGCTCTAGCAGATGTTGCGACTACTTCTTCACTTCATTTTCTTCGAGAATGAATTTTCTATACATCCTAATGTTCGACAATAATGAGTTTGGAAATAATTAAATTTTTTGTTCCACTTCCCTCTTGGATGGTATTCATTTAGGCTCTGGGAACACTCCTTTATATGCCTATAGAAACTCGTCCAACTGATGTTTTTAATATTTAGTACACCCATCCAGGGATACCTTTACTCTTATCGACAATCATCATATTGATCTTCTCTTAAGAAAAGTAAAACATATTTCTTATTGGAAATAATCAACTTCTCGTTTTGGTTGGAACTTTCCAGTGAGATCTTCAAATTACCTTTGTGTGTGTTGATTATGTAGGACCTCCCATCCTTGATCAAGCGATATTGGTTTGATATATGCATGAATATTGCATCCTTCATATACATGTAAAGGATTCCAAACACTACACCAAACACATCCAGGGGTACTACATCCAACACCACTCTGTCAATAAAGTCTACACTTACAACAAATTTAATCTTATAGAGTTTAATTACCTTGATATTCACACCATTGTTTATCCAACCCAATGGATAGGGGTTAGGATGATCACAAACCTCCAACCCAATCTTTCTAACCAGATCCGCTGCTATGATATTAACCTATGAACTAGAGTCGAAAAGAGCATCTATCTTGGTCTTCTTGACCTGGATCTTGATGTGGAAGAGTTTGGTCATCTCCTTCTCTTCCTGGTGATGAAGGATACTCAAATTAACCTCCTTTTTCATTGATGTACATCCAATATTCTCATGCACATTGGAGATGTTTTTGACCTAATTACTCAAATCCGTGGCTAGAAGATTATTTTTCTTTGCATCCTTCTTGCAGTTCTTTGGGTTCAACTTTGGATGTAGTTTCCAACACCTTTCCCCAACATGAACATCAATATTTCAATGGTTACAATGGTTGTTGGGATCCTTGCATTGATGTGTAATTTTTTTCATCTTCTTATCCCCCCCTCCTTCCACTTCTTCTTCCCCTCTTTGGAAGCTCCATGGTGATCTTTCTTCTTGGAACTACTTGGCCGCCCTTTCTTGTGGCTTGTGTTTCCCAGATATTGTGCCTATACACATGCATTTTCCACTATCCTTGGCTTGAAAATCATCACTTGATTTCATAGATTATTATGTATCCCCCCTAGATAGTTGAGGAGTACATATGGGTTCTTGGGTGAAATACCCAACATGATGACCATGTTTCTAAACTTAGTAGTGTACTCCTACACACTCCACCCCTAACTTTTCCTGAAGTAATGTGAATTGATCCATTGGTCCTCTACAAACCCAATAGGTTAGAACTAGGAATTAATGAGGATTTTGAAATCCTCCCGCTTAGTTATTAGTGGATCACACTCAAGCCTAAGTGTCTCCATGTGACTTTCCCACCAATTTAAAGCGTGGCCCTTTAATTTTAGTTTGGAAAATGATATATTTTTCTCCTCATCTATATGGTGAACGTTGAAATCAACTTGTAGTTGTTGTAACCAATGATTCAATTTTAATGCATCCATCTCACCTTGGTACGATTTTATGTCCATTTTGCTTCTATCTTGAATACGGACTATGAAGGGTTAATGAAACTCAAACTAGGCTTCTCTTTCTCGATCTATTTCCTTGAATCCTTTTCTGAGTCTTCATTATCTCCCATTTTCCCTTTTGATTCGATATAAGAGTTAGAACCTATAACCTCTTTGAACGGCCTGAGCTTTCTTGCTAAAGTCGCCATGTGGGACATATTGTGAGATATGTCAACAACTTGTTCTTCCAACCTCACAAATATCTTCTCTGCTAGATATTAAGGGTTTTTATGGAAATACTCATCAACCATGACTAGGGTTTTGAGAATTTATTCTTAAACTGATTCCTGAATCCCTGCAACTTCCAACAAATACCCCCAAAAAACCTGCTCTAATACTAATATCATCTTTAAATTGTCGTGGATATTCCACTGGAATAGTTCGTCACAACATATCTTATAATATTCTAAAATCTTATATTTATGTGGTTTATTTGCTTAGATCCCATATTTATTATCTCTAGCTTATGGATTGAATTTAAGAAATAACTAAAATATAAAATGAAAGAACAAGCACAAATACACATCATCCACACAAATGAACAAAATATTTGACCCATGAAACCCAATACTAGAGAAAACCCAGCTAGAAGGTGAGGCCTATGCTCTTCTTACTTTGCTTTAGTTATAAAATGCACATACAAGAAGGGACTGAGAAATCACTATGGAGTTACCTTTTGGCATTATGATCTGAACGACTACTAAAAAATCCTCCTCCTCCTATATTATGCTCACAAAATAACACTCTCAAATATTTTTCTGATCCAGATTTATGAGTGGAACAAAATGAATAATAGACTAAATACAATAACACATAGATATGGAGAACAACAACATATATCTAGTGAACAATAACTTCTATTGAATAAATAAAATAGGATGAAATTGTAAAACTGCAGAACTGAAAACAACTTGCTCGAATGGTGGTAGCTATCTCCAAGAAGAGATGTGGTTGCTATGCACATCCGTCTGAGTAGAATGATTATAATGAGGCTCCAGAGGCATTTTTAACATTACTCATGAATGCCAAAACCATAGACATCCAAAAACCTGACCCTAGGAGATGAAACACCAAAAGTTATATGGGCCCCGATGGGTAAGTTGGTACCTCAACTTCCTGGGGTCGTAACGTTTGCATACGACCTCCTTTTTAGGTGTGTGATAGCTTGTTGGAAAAGTCTTTTCGAGAACTACCCATTATGTCATCAAAATCTAACTCCGCCTACATTTTGACTATGGCAAGGCAAATAAACATTGTTTAAGGCCCAAAAATGACCTTGGAAGTATAGAAATATGTACTGACATGAAAACATCCAAAATAAGCCAGTTGGATTAGGTGGGAAGCCAACAATCTCCACCTGGAAGTTGTGTAGGGATTCAAACAACCCCAAAAGTGTAGAACCCACAATTACAAAGAATTATAGAAGAACGTGTTGAACTAAAAACTGTCAAGAAGAGTCAGTTGGAACAAGTGGGTGTCCACCAATATCCACCTAGATCGGTCCTTCCCCCCTTAGGAAGCAATGGTCTGAGTGCCCCCATCAGATGAGGAAATTTATATTGAATTTGGCCCATGGTGAGACACTTGCCTTGGTGTAGGAGTTGCCCTGCCTTGACAACTGGATAAAGTTGAATCCTCTACTGACGAGTTCCCTTGACCTGTGTGTCCACTATCTGATTAGTGGATGTCTATTCCATGCAATCATGTTTGGGCTCTGTTGGTTTCAACTATTTTGTGATCTCTGAGGTGTCTAATAATGGTGGAAAATATGGTCAAAGGAGGTCCACATTGAACACTAGGTGCAAGTCAAGGTCGAAGGGTGGAGTGTTGAGCTCAAAATCATTTCTACACACAACCTTAGTGATAGTGTAACACCTACAACGAAGTGGGTGGAGATTCCGATGGAGCCTTGTAAGGTGCTCTTTCTGAAAATGTAACTAGACCTTGTCTCCCACCAGAAACTTGTGTGGTACCTAATGTTGATCATGGAATTTCTCGTACTTAGCATTGAATTTATGCAAAATCTCATGGACCTGTTGGTGGATGTGCTGAATCCACTCAATGAATCTGGTGGATTTTTCGACCTCAAACTGAACATGGGAAGAATTTGTCTGTGTTGTTGCAAGAGGTAATGTAACATCAATGGGACCCAATGATTGGAATCCCATCCCCACCTCAAAGGGGCTATGGCCAGTGGAGCTATGGAGAGCCCTGTTGTAACTGTGTTGAACATAGGGAAGACTCTCATCCCATGTATGCAGATTCTTAGATTTATACATGTGTAGGATGTGCACAATCATCCGATTGATGACCTTTGTTTGACCATCGGTTTGAGGGTGGAAGGAAGTGGATTTAGTGAGCTTGGTGTCCAACAATGACCAGAGACTCGACCAAAATGTGCCGAGGAACATATTGTCCTGATTAGAGATGATGGTCTGTGGTATCCCAAAATGGACCCACACTTGTTTGAAGAAAATCTTAGCAATATCTGCCACTGTGATTCTCTTCTTCTAGGCTGTGAGAATGGCCATCTTCGAAAATGGATCAACCACAACAAATACGCAGTCATTGTCTTGCTTGGTGAATAGAAAGCTAGACATGCAATCCATCAATATGGATTCCCAAGGCCTCTCAGGAGTAGGAAGAGGGGTGTATAAGCCTTGCTTCTTGATGTTTGGGTTGGAAATGGCACAGACAATGCAATATCTGATATACTTACTGACATCCTGTAGAATTTTTGTCCAATAAAAATGTTTTTGTAGAACGAGCACAATTTTCTCCGTGCCAAAATGTCCTACTATCCAACTGTAGTGAGCCTGATAAATCATATTTGCATGCTCGCTTGTAGGAACACAGAGATGGCCCAGATGGCATAACAATCTGTCCTGAATGTGAAAATTGGTGACATTCGTGCCTGTACCCAAGAGCTAATAGGTGGTGGCAAAGTATGGATCTTGCTAATAAAGTTGGGGCTACTCAGATGCCTCATGCCCACAAGAATGGAGAATGGTGGTGAGTGCAACCACAGGAGGTTGATTGAGGTAGTCATCGACATGATTTGTGCTCCCTATCTTATACTTGATTTTGAGATGGAATTGTTGTAGGTAGGTGGACCACTTCTGATGGCGGTCATTCTACAACTTCCCCTGTATCTGTATGAACTGCATAGGATTGTAATTAGTGTAGATGATTGTCTCCTTTCCCAGAATGTAATGTTTCCATTGACGATAGGCTTATACAATGGAATACATTTCCTTTTCATAGGTGGGGTATTTCTGTACAGTATCTTAGAGTGTCTCACTATGGTATGCTACCAGATGACCGTGTTGAGTGAGAACTAAACCTACAACATAGTCGGATGCATCAGTCTCAATCTCGAATGGTTGTTGTAGATCAGGAAAGGAGAGTATTGGAGCTGAGCATAAGCGATGCTTCAGATCATAAAATTCTCATTGTTGTGCCTTCCCCCACATGAACTTTTCCCTACCACCGCCCTTAGTCACTTGGTTGAGGGACCATGCAATATGGGAGAATCCCAACACAAATTATTAGTAGAAGTTGGCAAGTCCCAAGAAGCTCCGAAGCTCGGTTAGTGTGGTCGGGGCTAGCCAGTCACAGATCACTTGGATCTTAGCTGGATCCACATCTACCCCATGCTCATCAACAATGTAGCCCAAGTATTGGACCCTGTTCATTCCAAAGGATCATTTTTCCAAGTTGGCATAGAGCTTGTGCTATCCCAGAGTGCTAAAAACCTGCTGAATATGCTACATGTGCTCCTCCCAAGTTTTGTTTAAGATGAGGATGTCATCCAAATATACCACCACAAAAGAGTTGGTGAAGGGTCTCAATACATCATCCATCAACCTCATGAAAGTGGTTGGTGCATTTGTTAAGCCAAAGGGTATGACCATCCATTCGAAGATACCTTTTTTAGATTTGAAAGTTGTCTTCCATACATCAGTTGGCTCGATGGGAACCTGGTGGTAGTGATATTTTAGGTCAATCTTGTTGAAGAACTTGTCCCCCTTGAGTTGGTCAAGAAGGTCATCAATTCAGGGAATTAGGTATTGGTTCCTGACTGTGATTTTGTTTAATGCTATGTAATCAATGCAGAGCCTCCAAGTCCCATCTTTCTTCTGCACTAGTATAATTGGGCTTGCACAAGGGGAGGAGTTGGGTATGATGTGCCCCTTTTGAAGCAACTCTTGGATCTGACACTTAATTTCGTCATTTTCCATTAACAAGTGACGATAGAATGGTCCATTAGGCAGAGGTGCACCGAGGGTTAGATCAATTGGATGCTTGACTTGGCAGTGCATCAATGCCCATGTGGTTGAGGAGAATATGTCTCTGTACTCTTCCACGATCCCGCCCACTTGCTTCTGTTGCAAAGAGAGGATCTGTGTAGAGGTCTAGGATGTGGCGACAACCTTCTGTTACCGTGAGAACATATCACAAAGAAGACAAACTTCTTGGTCTATGAAATGACTTTACTGCATTGTTTAGAAGAGATTAAATAAATAGCGGTAGGCGACGCTACCTCTGGTATCCTGTACAATTTTCTACACAAAGTAATAATAACACTACGGGGTCTAGACTCATACACAACATGTCACTTCCACAAATATGGCTATCCTAAAAGAACATCACAAACTTTAAGAGGAGCAATATCAAACAATACCTCATCTTTGAAGGGCTTGATGTTGTAGGGCAAACGACATTGTTGGCTGACGCGAAGATCTCTTCCTTGGCAAAGCAAGCTGATGGTGTAGGGATGTGGGTGTGGTGTCGTCGGCAAGTCCAGCTGCTTGATGACCTCTGCTAAGATCAGGTTCTTGTGACTGCCTCTATCGACAATGAAAAGAAGTGGAACCCCAATTACCCACATCTGTTAGTGAAAGAGGAGTCCCCCTTCCTCTGGTTCTTTTGGTTCTCTTGGATAGACTTTGGTGGTAGTGACATTGGCACTGGGTTCGACATCGATAATCCACTTCCCTCCTTTCGGATTTGATTCAGAGTCATAATCTTCCTCTGACTCAGAACTTTTCACTTTGGCCACCAATGACTGCTTGGAGGGGAATTCTTCGGTGTTGTGCCAAGGGATTTTATGGTATTCACACCATTTTCCCATGTCCTTCTTCGACTTTTCATTATGCTTCCTGTGTTGTGGCTTGGACTGGTTGACCTGAGAGTGACCATATTTGCTCTGTCCCTTGTTTCATGGGTTTGGGCCACCTTTTCCCTACTTCGTCTATGAGGAGTTTGTAGATCCAAACTCTCACCTCTTTTGCTTAAATTTTTTCTCGATCTTGACAACATATCTATAAGTTGTACCCAATGATGTGATGTATAAAAACTCCATTTATGTTTGAATCTATCTATGCTAACATCCACAGTATTTGAGCACCATATGTCATTCAGATACTTTGATACCCAATTTGGTGCGCAGGGTATGGAAAATATTGATGAAGTCTGGTACTGTCTAGTCCCTTTCCTAACACAGGGTGGTACACCTTGTGTACTAGTCCTCGTAGCTTCCAACGTGGTAGTACTGTTCTTTAATGACATCCTTGAAGGAATCCCATGTGGGGGTTGTAAATTCTAACCTTGTACAATATCTACTGCAAACTGATATTCAGAAAAGAACAGAAAAGATACAATGGCAAATACAAACATTACACAGAGATTTTTCACCTGGAAACCCAAACCGGGAAAAACCAGCATATATTATATTGA
>ML789040.1:377875-390110 GCA_009831015.1 Picea engelmannii | reverse complement strand
GATTTATAACACTAACACAGAGACAAAGTGAACAATAACAAAGATACAATAAAAATTGACTTATATTAAATAAGAAATATGATGAAAACTATAAAATGCAAACTGAAAACAAACTTGCTAGAATGGTGGCAGCTTATCTCTGAGAAGAGATGTGACGACTACACTCATTCGCAAGAATATGAGTACAATGAGGACCTAAAGGCCTTTTTACACTAAACATGAATGCCAAAACCCTAGACATCAAAAAACCTAATGCTAGGATATGAAGCGCCAAAAGTCATGTGGGCTCCGTTGGGCTAAGTTAGTACGAGTTGTAACTTTTGCATATGATCTCCGTTTAGGGTGCACGATAGCTCGTTGGAAAGGTAGTGATGAGTAGATTCACTTAGGGAGATCAATCGAAGCCCTCAGCTATCATTGAGGTGCTCGATCGTGAAAAAATGTCATTTAGGCCCTCAAAATGACCTCGAAAGTCCAGGAACCGAAAAACTGCTAAAAATAGTAAGTTTCCAAAAAATTGTGTTGAGTCAGTTGGAAAATGTGGGTGGCCACTGAGATCCTCCTAGATAAGTAGCGGAAATTCCTGAGGGATTGTAAGCAGTGAAGGGGGATTCCATCCATTGGGTTGTGCACGTTGAGGGGATGTGAGTTGGGGGACTAGAATTAGTTGAGCTTAATTGTTGAAAGGGGGACATTAGCCATCCTTAGGGACCTCAATCTCTTGTGGATTCATAACCCCAAATCAGTGGTGTCTTTTTCTTGAGAACTGAAACAACAAGGCTACGGTTGGGAGGAACATTCGTCCTCTACAACATGTTGCACATTTTACAAGATATGTGTTCTATTTGTTGTGTTTACTCATGTATAATGTTGATATAGTTGTTGTGCAATTTACTATGAGATATAATTGGTTAATTTTACTTGCTATGCGTATATTGATGCACATGAATCTCTATTTGTATGGTTGAATGATGTTGTAGAGGTTTTAACTATTCTAGTGAACATTTGAAGTGATTGTATTTACGTTTTTATTCATTATAGATAGCGACATGAGTTAGAATGTCATGTTGTGTGTTATTTCCTCATTAGATTTAATATCAAATTTTTTTATAGGGACGTTTTAGTGGTGACGTGACCTAGCTGGGGCCTGGGTACATTACATAATAGATCAACATATGGTAGTATATCAATAAATCAATATTAGAATCCAGTGGAAGAGAAGCTTCTCAAGCATTTAATCTAGTACTTTCACTAGATCTATATATGTTAGTTGAGTGTCGATAATTTGACTCGAAGCCTAAAATCTATATTTTATCTAGCACACAATTCTTATACATTGCTACCAGAACATGAAAATGTGATAGTTTGTGTGATTTCTTTACTCAATAAGAAATTTATTCAATCATAGTTACTTCAATGAACATTACATTTAATAACCAACTTTTCCCTATTTAAATCGCCATGGTCTAAACGTTCTACGTTTTGGCCCTTTTCTGGGGATATTTGGCCGAAATCCGGTCAGAAATTGTTGTATCTACAGATTTGAGTGGTTAATTCTGTGTAATCTAAGTGTCTCAAGGGTTTATGAACATGTTGAATCCATTTCTACATTCATAAATGCAATTTAAGCAACACAAATTTGTGATTTTGTACAGATTTATGTCGTTGGATTCAAACAAAAAGGGAAAATGTATTTAACAATTAGAAAACGCCATTTAAATCCATTACCACAAAGAACATCTTTCTTTCAATATAATATTCAATACAAGTACATGCAACAAGGAATCACAAATTGAATTTACAATAACAATACAGTCACCAAGAATTGAATCCTTATAAATTGTACATACAAAAGGATCACATATAACAAAATTGACTAAATATGTATTACTAGGATCATCGTAACCAATTAAATTGAAGACGGTTGCTTGTGTTGCTTGTCAAAAGGATAACGTCAATGGTCAAAGATCTGTTAGTATTCATTGAAACTTTGTTGATCCTCACTAGAACTTGTCAATCACTGGAAGACTCACTAGATACCTCTCAGCTAATGCCACGGATACTCTTCTTCCCCAGTGACCCCTTGAGCCGCAACGAGACTGTATAACACTCTACTCAAATAGAGCAATGGTGTACATGCTAACAAGCGTGAGGTTCCCACCTCAATACAACACCACGTCCAACTTGTAAAATAGAATACCGACGAGCCAAATAGTCAATACGACGACCAACCAACAATAGGAAAATAGTTACATTTTTCCTTCTCTTGAATCCTTCCTTTTATAAGTAAAAAGACAATTGACACACATGTCCACATGCAAAATTTGGAATTTTATAAATTTAGTTAATTTTCTTATTCACCTAGCCAAGTGTCACCCATATACAAGTTTGCACTAGAAAATGTTAATTATTAATTTGTTTAAATCATTTTCCTTCACCCAACTCTTGATTTTCCTTAATTTGCTTCTAGGTGTTCCCTAGATGTCCTCACTCAATCTCAAGTGAATATATTTTACTATCTTGTTAACTTGAATAGTTGTGCACTTAACTCAACTAGCCCACCTTTATTTTAGATTGTTGATTAAATTGAATTATGAATTTTTACCTTTACCTCCTTATTTCAATTAGCTTTCATGAAATTCATCTTTCTTATTAATTTATGACATGCACATATTTTCTCAACTTAGATTTCCTAATATATTTTAAAATTCAATTTTGACGTTTATGCTAAAATTTACTAGATAATGACATCTAAATTTTTAAATACATTTTCACTCTTTTCCCAAACACAATTAATTTTAGAAAATTTTCTATGCACATATCTAAATATTTTTATTGGTACCTTGTCCTTAATGTAATTGTCATTTTTTCTTTTTCATAGTTGTTTCATTTTTTTTATAAGAACACCAAAGGTGCCCTACTCTTTAGGACGTACTTGTGTACTCCAAGGGTGTCATGTGTCATGCCCTTCAAGTGTTCGACTTTAAGTATTGGGAAGATGACGCAACTAGAGATCTTGTTACCTTTGTCATTTTCCTATTTTACGAGACTATTGGATGCTAAGGAATAAATCCTTCACCTTATTATGCACCCCTCAATATACTTCGTCAGTGATCGAGTCTGCGGCCTACCCTCACGATGTCATGCAACTGCTCGAGCGAAAGTGCCCCACACTTTTCAACTTCAAACATGGTGGGAATGCTAGTAGGTGGAATCAGGGACGTTGTCCAACCTCTCCCTATGGTATTGGTCTGGATTCTATACAACCTCGTTACTCGTTTGTGAGTTGGATCAACAAGCATGATCCTTGTGTATACATCCACTAACAAAATTTATTGTCAGTAATGACATAAATAAATTCAATTTCATCAACCAAACTCATCAACTTAAGTTACTCCCTGACTCAGTTCGGAGTCCGGAGTCTTGTTGACAATACTGCGTCAACGTCTCATTAAGTTTCTTTTCATTTAAGAACTAATTAGCAACATCTACAATAAAAATCCCATGTACAATTTTCAATAATATTTCATGCAATTAATACGACCATTTATTATTTTGAAATAAGAAATCAATTAAATAAAGTCTGAATATTTTCATATGTGTTTATTAACCGGGTTGTTCACAAGCGAACGCCCTCAAAGAATAATTTTTTTTTTAGCAAAAGTGACCAGGTAAAATGGGGCACTACAACCATCTAAGGGTAGGAGTTTTGACTTCCTCAACCCTCCATTGTGATAAGGTGTTGGAACTTCTAGAATCTTCTTGAAAGTGTACACGTGGCTAGCCCCGTATGTGTGAGTAATGGAAACTAATGTGGCATCCCCTCATACCATGGTGGTCAACACGATAGGTCAAATTATGAGAGGCACAAATTTTTCATATGAGCTCCAGTTGATGTGATTTTTTCTCCATTGGAAAGGCCAGGGGTTTTTGGCTTAAGATGAAGACTTTTTTACTCAAAAAAATGTTGTTTGACGCCTCAAAATGGATCTGGAAAGTTTCAAACCCCAATTTTCCAAACCAAGACCTGTCATTAAAATGATAGATTGCATCAAGGGAAACTAAATTGAATAGGTAGATTGCATCAAGGGAAATTAAATTGAATAGGAAGAATTCATGATCGATATGGAACTTAAATTGAATAGGAAGAATTCGTGATCAATATGGAACTTGAATTGAATTTGGATTCATAAATACAATAAATCTCAAAAAAATTGTTATATAAAAAATTAAAATTTGGATTGAACAAAATTTAAATTTATAATAACAAAATTAGAATAATTATAGAAATATCATTCCAAAACTGGATATCATTAACTCCTATGAACGTTGAAATATGATGGTAGCTCGGATTTGCTGAAAACCTAGTGAGTAGTGAGAAAGAAGATTTGTGACCGGGCTCAGTTTCAACGTTGAAATATGATGGCAAATTGGATTTTCTAGTAAACCTTCAATTTCCATTCACAAGAAATGGATCAAGAAACTATGGAAAATGGCTTCGGAAAATATAATAAAATAGATGTATCACTGAAAAAAAATTATGAAATAAGAAAAATAATTTGCACACATTTATATTTAAAAAAAATTCTCAATAGTTTCCATTCCAAATACATTTTTCTAAAATTTTAAGACATTTTATTTAAATTTACATATTATATTTAACAACTATACCATACACAATTAAATATGACATAATTAAACATGTATATTTTTCCATTCCAAATACATCTTTCTAAAAGTTTAAGGCATTTTATTTAAATTTACATATTATATTTAACAATTATACCATGCACAGTTAAATATGACATAATTAAACATGCATATGTTTCCATTCCAAATACATTTTTCTAGAATTTTAAGACATTTTATTTAAATTTACATATTATATTTAACAACTATACCATACACACTTAAATATTACATAATTAAAATTCTTCAATACTTTTCCAACAAGGTTCACTGCATATTTTACCATTCTTAAAAATCTATTACAAATTTAGCAACTAGTTTTTACAATAATTAAGCATGTGTTATAAATTTAGTATCTAGTTAGATTCACTATCTATCCGTTTGAATGGAGAGATAATTCCATTTAAGTAATTTAGTAAACATGGAAGTGTGTTTAACAAGAATTCATGAACTTAAATATTTTATTTAAAATATAAATATTTTTATGTAGTATGATTTGATTTAGTAAATTTAGATATTTTTTTATTGGTGAATTTATATAATTATTTTAAATTTAAGTTTAATTCATTTTTAAAATTGCATAGATTTTAAAATATTTAAATTTAAAATTTTCAATTTATAAAAAATAAATATTATTAATGATGTGCGTTAAAAATATAAATAACAAACAGACATACCATATATTACTAATTCTAAAAATTCAAGGTCACATTGCTAAAAAAAAATCAAGGTCACTTTGCAGAACAACCGACCTGAAAATATAAGTTATTTTTGTGTGGGGTTCACGTTTATCGAGATGTGGAAAAAGTTGTAAGTTGAGATGGGCAACTATTTGCGACATTATATAAAAAGTGGAGCCTTCTCTATGCACTAGGATCTCACCATCATTCGTCTCCATGTTGTCCTTGGAAATAAGTAATACTTTTGATCCTCTAATTTTATTAGTATCTGTTTAAGGTCAGGATTCTAGCGATTGATTCATTTTTTAACGATTCATCCATTTTTTTTTATTGCACATTACTTTGGTTTTGATTATTAATATGTTTTTGCTTTCTATATTTTTGTTTTCTATATGTGAAATGAAATAGTTATTTTTTTTTTATAATAATTAAATTGTTTTTATCAAAGAAATTATTAGGAGACAAATTCAACATGTTATTGTAGAGATGCATTTTTAACATTTTTTCTAAATAAGAGATGCATTTTTCACATTTTTTCTAGTTTAAATAACCTATGTTTTGCAGAGATGTATTTTTTCTCATTTTTTCTCGATTACATAACCTAGATTCATTTTCTAGCATTTTTTCTCAATTAAATAACCTATGTTTTTTGTAGGGAGACTTTGCCATGATTTGCATATGCATTTTTAAAAGTATTAGATAACCTATGTTTGACTCACAATATGCGAAGACTTTATGTCAAGGCTTTAAAGTATTATGACAATCACTTATGTAAAGGCTTTATGTCAAGGTTTTAAAGTATTTTGACAAATGATCAGATTGTTGTCGAACTTTAATGTTTTCATTAACATAAATCCATTGCCTCCCATTCCTTCACAATTTGTGGCCACTGTCTTCACCGCCTACACAACTCTGCATCTACCTTCTCCATCGCCTATACAACACCGCCTACTACCTTCTACAATACCGCTTACACAACTATGCATCTACCTTCTTCATCACCTATACAACACGTACCTATACAACACTGTAGTGCTGAACAATATTCTTTTCAGATTACACAACTCTGCATCTACCTTCTTCATCACATATACAACATCGTACTTATACAACACTATAGGGCTCAACAATATTCTTTTCAGATTACTCAACAGGAGGAACAAAGCATCAGATTACTCAACATGAGGAACAAAGCCATGTGGAAGCAAATGTTAACAATATTCTTTTCATATTACTCAACATTCTTTTTAGATTACTCAACAGGAGGAGCAAAGCCATGCTGAAAAAAATGGAAAGAAAACTATTGTTGGATGAACCATACTCGTGCTATGCACCTGTAAGTCATTTAATCTATGAAACTGCATCTGAAGGAGATTTTTCTTTATTTAATCTATGCAACTGCATTTGGAGGAGATTTTTCTTTGTTTTATGTGCTTCAACCTTTCGTTTTAATTGATATTTCCAAGTCAATGAGAAAGGATTCATCCTATATTTAAAATCAGACTTTGTTAACTATGACATTAACAATGTCCATCTTACATTTGAATAATATTTAAATACCTCATTTGAATAATATTTAAAGAGTTCAACTAGCACGCCATAACCAAGCAAGAAAATTTGTGGAAGTTTCAAAGTTTCATAAAGAACAGCTAAAAACCTAGTCAGGTAGGAAGAAGCAGTTTATAGGTAAATTAAACTAATAGTCTGACTCTTAATTATCCCTCCTCAAGGTTTAGTTATTTCTTTATTTGGTGCATAAAACCCCAAGGATCGATGCAATGAAGGAACCACCATAATTTTCTACCGCTTAGCTTCAAGTACGAGTTGTAATTCTCCAGAAGACCGAACCCCCCACCGAACTTATGCACTGCACCAAGGAAATATGCAGAAGAAAATGTTGATTCAAAGGAATGTCTTTATTTTCAACTATCAAGAGAAATTCAGATCGAATGAATCGACTCATTCTCTGCAAACATACCTCGCCATCAATGTATAACCTTTTGTTGTTGGTAAGTTCCTGACTGGACACAAAATTCCCATAGATTTTACAAAATATATTGTAAAGTGAGCTTTCATGTGATTACCAGAAAGAAAAAGAATTTGAAAGGTACTTGTACCTTCGAAACATAATGCAAACCTATCAAGAAAATCAACAATATAATATCATTGTTGGGAAACGAAACATCATATTACAGTGGGGAATGGGTAGATTATTATTTAAGAACAATGATATAAGGAAATCAACCACATCCCTAGTGATACCATCTCAAGTTATCGTAAATTTTATGAAATCGCGGAGAAATGAAGGGTGGTGGAGTGTGGTGTATTCTTCCTTTGTTTAATGATTGAACCCAAATATATGCCATTTCAACTGAAGTGAAAGTATATACACATTCACAAATTTAACACAATTACATTATATATATTCACCATAGTATATATGCACATTCCTTGTTTGTACCCATGAACTTTGACGCTTACCTCAACCCAACACAACTAACCCTTCCATTCACTAGTATATACACAAATTCCTTATTTGTACCGGTGAACTAACCTAACACAAAAACAGAAGGCCAGGTTTACCTCAAGCCAACGAAATTAACTTGTCCACTACCCTTGGCTGAAACCAACGCAACCAATCCAAAGTGAGGGCTTTGGTGCTTGTCCATACACACGTTGCAATATTTTTCATCCATGACACTAGAAAAACAGTTTTCAAGTGCTATGTCGATGCTTATGCCACACCATATTATATTTACAAGAAATCTAGTCACTCTTATAATCCTCACGTTACCAGTTCCTCCATGAGATATGATCCATCATCCTCTGCAACAATATTAACAAGGCATAGTTTGCAAAAGGTTATACCTTGATGGCAGGGTATGTCTGTAGAGAATGAGTCAATTCATTCGACCTGAATTTCTCTTGATAGTTGAAAATAAAGGCATTCCTCTGAATCAACAGTTTCTTTTTCATATTTCCTCGGTGCACTACAGACGTTCGGTGGGGGGGTTTGGTCTTATGGATAATTACAACTCGTACTTGAAGCTAATCGACAAACTAGAATCAACGATGATTGTCCCACTGCACTATAACAAAGTGAAGAGCACACCCTTCACAATTCACATAAGATAAGAAGGCAACCTCATTGAATCCCTAAGATAGCGGAATGATTGCTGAACAACGTTGCAAAAAAATGACACTAGAAGTGGCCAAAGATGTGTGTTTTCCATTGCCACAATTTCTTGCACAAGATCTCGCCTCCATTCTCTTCACGTCATCGAAAACAGAAGTTGATTCTGTATCTCAACACAGTTTTGGATGTATAACAAAAAAAAAACTAAATATTTTGTGGAATATGAGTAATTTTATGCTACGTAATGATCATGAGAGACGTACTTGCATTTTTGTATGCTACAGAGCATTTGACACCGATTCCTAAAATTTTGTAAAGGTTGTAACTATTCAAGAAAGGTTGTGTCCATAGTCGGATGTTGAAGTCATGAACAATAGTGAGAGGAGGGGCATTGTTGTGACTAGTCAAATTATGTGGGTGAACCAAATCTTGGAAAAGAAAAAACTTCACATGGGGTGAACGGTGATCATAATGATCATAGAAACATTTCTTTAGAATCTATTGAAACACAGATGGTTGAGGTTCAATGCCTACCTTTCAAATAGGAGAGGCTAGGCGATATGGTAATTTTGAGAGTGCAAGGGAGGCCTATTGGTAGGCGGAAAGGGTTTCCTTCAAGTGAACCATGTGTGTACGACATGAGGTACCTTACCCAACCACCAAAGACTTTATTTTTACGATCGGTGCTTGCCTGAGTTAGGACTTGCCCTACTTACTGCTTCCTTGATAACTGAAGGATCTATGCAAACATATCTATGGACTAGATAATCATTCAATGAAATAGCATAACAATATACTAAATACTAAATGATTAAATCACAATATCATAGAAAGAAGAAAGAATTGTAATTGCACAAAAAGGTTACGTTCACTATGATCAACCTTGATCTTTATAACAATACATTGCCTCATAGAAAAAACAGTTAGTTGCTCCTGATTGAACGCTTACAACAATTGATTTTGGAAAAATACTCATGCATTTTGCATGCATTATTTAGTGAGACAATCTATATCTAAATACTAACCGACATAAAATAAAATTGTAAATAGATTGCATCATGTCAAATGATTTGAACGCTTACAACAATTGATTTTAGAAAACTACTCATGCATTTTGCATGCATTATTTAGTCAGGCAATCTATATCTGAATACTAACCGACATAAAATAAAATTGTAAATAAATTGCATCATGTCAGATGATTGAAAAGACTGCATCAATTACCAACATACTCCCCCTTGATGCTGAGAGGGCTCACAATCTGAGCTCGAAGTTTCAAAAACTGGACTTTAACAACTCCCTTAGTGAAAATGTCTGCAATTTGTTCTTGAGTCTTTATATATCTTAGTTCTACTTCTTTATTTTGCACCAAATCTCTAATGAAATGATACTTTAAATCAAAATGTTTTGTCCTGCTATGATGGATTGGATTCTTGGCCAATTTGATGGCACTAGTGTTATCACAAAATATCATTGTAGGATGAATTTGCTTCTCTCTAATTTCTTCTAGAACTTTTCTAAGCCATAATGCTTGTGTACCTGCTGAGGTGACTGCAACATACTCTGCTTCAGTGGATGAAAGTGCAACTATACTTTGCTTCTTTGAGCTCCAAGTAATCAACCCCGAACCAAAAGAGAAACACTTACTAGATGTAGACTTCCGGTCATCCAAACTACCTCCCTAATCAGAGTCACTAAATCCAACAAGATTAAACATTTTAGAAGTGTAGTAATGAATACCAAAATTTAGAGTTCCTCTCACATACCTCAAAATCCTCTTGGTTGTCGTCATATGTATTTCAAATGGCTCTGTCATGTATCTTGAAACAAGAGAAACTGAATAAGCAATATCAGGTCTTGTGTGGGTTAGAAACATCAAACTTCCAACAATACTTTTGTATGTTGCCTCATCAACTATTTCAGCACCATCATCTCTACACAACACAATTCCATGAGCAGTTGGAGTGGAGGCTAGTTTACTATCTACCATATCAAATTTCTTCAACATATCTTTTGCATACTTTGTTTGACAAATGAAAATTTCATCCTCATTTTGATAAACCTCCATACCCAGAAAATATTGCATGCGACCCAAATCTTTCATCTCAAATTCATTCATCATAGCAATTTTGAATTCATCCTTCATCTTAGAACTACTACCCATATATAATAAGTCATCAACATATAGACTTACAATAAGAATATCATTACCTTCTTGTTTGTAGTAAAGTGTAGGTTCACTTTTACTTCTATTGAAGCCACTCTCCTGAAAATATCCATCAATCCTAGCATACCATGTTCTTGGTGCTTGCTTGAGGCCATACAAATCCTTCTTCAACTTGTATACTTGATGTTATTTTCCTTGCACTTCAAAACCTTGTGGTTGTTCCACAAACACTTCTTCTTCTAAATATTGATTCAAAAAGATACTTTTCACATCCATGTGATGAATGCTCCATTTCTTATGAGCTGTTAATGAAATCATCATTCTAACAGTCTCTTGTCTTGCTATTGGTGAAAATGTTTCTTCATAATCAATTCCATACCTCTGTGTGAAGCCTTTATCAACTAATATTGCCTTGTGTCTTTCAACACTCCCATCACTATTGTACTTAGTCTTGTAGACCCATTTAGTACCAATCTTTTTCTTGTCATGTGGAAATTTTGTAAGCTCCCAAGTATCATTCCTGCGAATAGAATCTATCTCTTCTTGCATTGCTTGCACCCAAACCTCATTAGTACATGCATATTCAAAACATGATGGTTCAAAATCAGCCTTGGAAAGTAAAGAAAAATTTATTGTCTCACCTATTGGATTTTCTTCATGTGCTGGAATTTTACTCCTTTGATAAATGTCACTTAATCTTCTTACCTTCCTTGCAGAATTTGAATTTGATGTTGGGCTTGCACTTGGAACTGAAGAATTAGATGAGGGGCTACTTGGTGGATTTGTAGTACTTTGAGCTGTAATATTAGTGGGCTTCTCATTATCAATATCATCAATAATATCCTTATCCAAAACAGATTTAGACATATCATCATGGCATTTTTTATGACCATAAAATCCCCCTTCATCAAAAATTACATCTCTTGACACAACAATGCTATTAGTGAGGGGATTATACAACCTACAAGCCTAACTTTGTTCACTATATCCAACAAAAATGCATAACTTACTTTTTGGATCTAACTTTTGTCTCTTTTGATCAACTACATGGACATAGGCTACACAACCAAAGACTCTGAAATGATTAACATTAGGTTTTTTTTCATACCAGGCTTCATATGGAGTCATCATATCAAGTGCACTCGTGGGACATCTATTGAGAATATATACAGATGTAGCAACTGCATCACTCCAAAAAGAATTGCTTAATCCCTTGGTTTGTAACATACTTCTTGCCATTTCCACCACTGTACGATTTTTCCTCTCTGCTACTCCATTTTGTTGAGGTGTGTAAGAAGTGGTGAGTTGTCTTTTGATGCCATTCATATCACAATAATTCTGAAAAGATTTTGAACAAAATTCTCCTCCACGATCAATCCTTAAGCACTTGATTTTGAAACCTCTTTCATTTTCCACAAGAGCTTTAAACCTCTTGAATGTATCAAAGGCTTCATCCTTAGTCTTCAAAAAATAAACCCAACACTTTCGTGAGTAATCATCAATAAAAGTAATAAAATATGATGACTTACCCAAACTCTTTGTCTGCATAGGACCACAAATGTC
>ML789040.1:359754-377825 GCA_009831015.1 Picea engelmannii | reverse complement strand
TTGTCTGCATAGGACCACAAATGTCTGAGTGAACTAACTGAAGTGGATATTGGGCCCTCCATGCATTTCCTTTTGAAAATTTCTCTCTTGCATGTTTTCCTTTAGCACATCCTTCACAAATATCCTTCTGTTCTTGAACCTTACGCAAACCATAAACTAATTCTTTTGATGTTATAAGCTTCAGACTATGAAAATTTAAATGTCCATACCTCAGATGCCACAACCAACTTTTTTCTTCATATGCCATATTGGCAAGATGGTTGTTATGTTCTCCAAACTTCAATGGGAACATCCTATTCTTTTACATAGGCACAACTGTAACCACCCTATTGCCTCTATTTTTATCATAAATTGTACATTGTTGATTTTCAAACACCACCTTATAATTTTTCTCACACAATTGGCCAACACTCAATACATTATGTTTTAATTGTGGAGTGTAATAAATGTCTTTAACACTTTTCATACATTCTTTAGTATGGACTTCCATAGCTCTTTTTGCAACAACCTCCAATGCTTTGTCATCACCCAACTTGATCTTGGATTTGAAACTGTCATCCATTGTAGAAAATAGCTTCTTATTTCCTCACATGTGGTGAGAACACCTTGAATCTAAATACCAAATATCTTTAGTGCCATTTTCATCTTTGTCATAAGATAAAAATAAATTGTTTGAAGAGGCTTCATCACCTTCTTGAGCATAATTAACACCTTTGTTATTATTACCTTCTTTTAATCTACAATCCCTTTCAAAGTGACCATACCTTTTACAATAATAACACTGGATATTTCTTTTATCAAATCTACCTCTGCCTCTTCCTCTTGAACCACCTCTTCCTCTTGGATAATTATGATTTTGACCTCTACCATGGCTTTGGTTTCTTTTGTTGCTAGTGTTGGCATCTTCATTCTTTGTAATTTGCAATTTTGAAGAAAAAGTTTTCTCGCCACTTTCTCCAAATGAATCTATCAATATTTCTTCATGAGACATAAGAGATCCAACTAGGTGATCAAACTCAAGAGTAGACAAATCCTTACTTTCTTCAATGATTATGGAAACATGGTTCCACCTTGGTGTTAGAGACCTCAACACCTTTTTAATATAAACCTCTTTGTCCACAATTTCTCCAAGAGTAGACATCTTATTGACTACATCTTTTACTCTCACACAATAATCACTTACATTTTCAGCTTCTTGCATCTTCAAATTCTCAAATTCTCTTTTCAATGTCTGTAGCTTGACACTTTGACTTGATCACTGCCTTGGTAAGCTTCTTGTAGAGTCTTCCAGGCATCCTTTGGTGTCTTTGCACCTGCAATTCTTGGAAACAAGCTTTTATCAAGAGCAATTTGAATATGAAATAAAGCTTGAGCATTCTTCCTTCTAGATTCCTTCTTAGCTACTCTGTCATTTGCATTAAGAGTGGTGTGGTCCAATCTTCTGGCTCTGCATAACCCGTTTCTACAATCTCCCATAGATCTTTCCCTATAAAAAACGTCATCATCTTGATGCACCAATAATCATAATCATTTCCATTAAATTGTGGAATGGGCAATGAATTAGAGTTTGACATGATTACCCTAAAACAACAACCAACTATGATGGCTTTGATACCAAATGAAGGATCTATGCAAGCCTATCTATGGACTAGATAATCATTCAATGAAATAGCATAACAATATACTAAATACTAAATGATTAAATCACAATATCATAGAAAGAAGAAAGAATTGTAATTGCACAAAAAGGTTGAGTTCACTGTGATCAACCTTGATCTTTATAACAATACATAGCCTCATAGAAAAAACAGTTAGTTGCTCCTGATTGAACGCTTACAACAATTGATTTTAGAAAACTACTCATGCATTTTGCATGCATTATTTAGTCAGACAATCTATATCTGAATACTAACCAACATAAAAGAAAATTGTAAATAGATTACATCATGTCAGATGATTGACAAGAATGCATCAATTACCAACAATAATGACGATCGCCCCATGTGCTTGCCTAAGTTAGTGTTGGGATTTGATTTGAGTTAGTGAAGTGTGGTAGGGAGGTAAGGCATAATACCTAAAGGTTGGTAGAGCAGTTTCGATTAGCAGAGTTAATCATGGTTGGCAGGTGGCAATGACAAGATTGGAAAGAGAGGAATGAATGCCATACCCACCCTTAGGTTTTGAGAGAAGAGACATACCCGTACCCTCATTAATGTTCAGAGAGGAATGACATACCCGTACCTGATCTCAGCTCAGTTTTCTCCTTCGAGTAACCTAATAATTTTTCTTGCCTCAATAAGGATTGGTATTCTTCTCAAGCGACGAAGCTTGTTCTTCTCCCGATCAGTTATATATTCTACGCCTTGGTATCCGGTAATTGTGAAATTGCAAAGGGGGAGGCACGAAGTGAGCGAGTGCTCCGTTTTTCCCTTATATATCTATTCCTACCCAACCAGGGCCTTAGAAACACTGTCAATTCAGAAACAAGGAGCTTTCTATTTGACTTTACCGGCTCAGAATATATTGAGCTAGGGTTTGTTTTGCATCTATATTCGCTCGTAAAAAAGAAAGAGACATACCCACTTAACTGGTAATTGAAACAAGAGAGCTTCTGGTTCTCTAGTGGGATACACACTGAATATGGAATCTTCAACTTAGATGGACGACTTACTGCCAAGCTCACCCCACTTTTTGGTTCTAGGCAACTTACTTGACCTATGACAAGAGCATGTAAGAAACCTAATGGAGGAGTCGTTGCTAAGACATAGCCCTCAAACTGAACCTTCTTACTACTAGTCACCCTACTCTCACACACCAAGGAGAGGTACAAACACCCTATTACACGCTGCAAGACGGGGTTGGTAGATTGCCTCTCTTGACGGGGATGCACCCATTATGTAACTATTCTCGAATGGAGGGAAAAAATAAAACAAATGCTTGTAGAAGTGGGGTTCTTAGCATGCAACGTACTTGCCATGCGGAGGGTGAAATCTCCAGCTCGCGAATGCCTTTCACAAGAGGAGTTGTGGCTACACGAAAAGGGTTTAGCATGAAGAGGGTAAAAGCCCCCCAACTGGGAAATGCCTTGTGGGGAGTTCTAGTAGTGAAGCATGTCTTCCACTGGGCAATTTGAAATTCCTACCTGGCAGTTTGAAATTCTTTACCTAATTTCAATTTCCAGAAACTATTAAAAAAACTAGGATGCATTATCAGGTTTTACTTTTGTTTTATTATTTTATTTTATTTTATTTCTTGTATAAGTAAGCCTTAAAGAGACGTCCACTAATAAAACGGATTTCTTAAATAAATTTAAACTAATCGTATTTGAGTTCGGCCTGGGGTGAAAGAATCAGACTTGAGAGAGAGTTGGTGGGTGGAGCAATGAGCTGCTAGAGAGATGGTTGAAGCCCATTACATGGAGGAAGGACTACTTGCTATTTTTGCCCAAGGTAGGGCAAGACCCCTTACATTTCTTTATGGAAAGGTCAAAGTTATTATTATAGCATTAGCTACAACGCGTTGGAATAAGATAAAAAAAAACTGCACATTATCTGAGAATAAATCACAACAATATCATTCTCAAACACACAGTTGGAACGTTTGTATATTCATTTTGTCTTTAGGAATGCTTTCGTTAGTTGTGCAGTGAGTCATTACATCTAACTTCGGCTAAATGGATTATGCTCACGTTTTTTATTAATGTATTTATTATGAATGTAAATCTATTTTGGCCTATGTAAAAAGTGGTCATTTCCTTGTATCAAAACAATAGTACACTTCGTTAATCACCATCGCAATTTAACCATAATCACCAAATATTTCTATTGATAACAATTTTTATTATCGTGAAAATTTAATTACTTTGGCTAATAGATTAGGTTGATGTTTTTCAAAATGTATATATTAGGATTGTATATCCACTGGTGAGTGTTAAAAACGCTTATTATTCTCTATCAAAGCAATATACACTTTGTTACCCACCGTTATAATTGTGATGTGAGTCCAAACAAAATATTTATTATGAAACGAGAGGATAACTATCCTTTTAACAGTGAAAATCATTACATAAAGTCATAATAGATTCCCATATTCCGCCAACAATAAATAGTGAATGATGGCAGACTAAATTGATTGGGATATACAAGATCAAATTTGAAACACTTTGGTGGAGATGCGTGATGTGCTACATTGTCTTAGCAGTATTATGGAAAGAGAGTTGACATCAATTGTATAGGTTATGCCAATTTAATAATGATTTGCATAAATTATGGCCAATTCAACAGTCAAGTGTTGTGTAACATCTTGGAAAACTCATGGCTAGAATTGCCTCCTTGTTATCTGCCTAGAATCCAGAAGGTCGAAAAGTTTGTGTATGTCTTTCCATTTGAACCAAAGCTGGAAGCCTTAGTTTCAATTGGTCTAATATTGTTCTCGGACATTCAAGAGATAAACTGGTGTGTAACAAATTTGTCACAGGTTTGCAACAACAATAGAAAGCTTTGCATATTTTCATGTGTTGTAAATTATTGTACTGGGTCTCCAAGGTAGCATGATTGGGGTCTCATCTATTCTCTGATCGCAACAAATTATCTACATATTTTTTGGCATTAGGGATTTTTGCAATAGTGTGTATACGACATATTACTTACAGGTTGTTCCAGTTTATATTTGTAGTGTAATCCCAGAGTGTGATATTATTTGATCCATAAGTTTATTCTCTTGTAAGTTCTATTGGATTTCTCACTGGTCCTGCAAGCTATTGACTTCTTGTGGTGTAGCCATTCTTTTGGGAACCTTTGAAAAGATGACAAACAATTGTCTTTTCCATGAGCCCAAGGCTATTGTGACTATGGTAAACTCTCTACAGAGTTAGCATTTTACTACTTCATAGATGCTTCTATACTTTTATGCATTCCCTGAAAGCATCTCTCTTCATCTATGGTGTTGGTTTTGACATATCTGCCTACCTGTTTTGAAGGGAGGTTTTCATTTTTCTATTTATGTATTCCTTCTTTCTTGTGTATTTTAAATTTATATCGTTTTAGCTACATCATACATGATAAAAAAATAAAACAAATATACAAAGTTATGCCAAGCTAAACTCTCGTTCGAAAGCTGAAAATTTCTATTCCAAGCACAAAATTTGTTGTTGTTGCTGACAAAATCCTCACTTGATGTTGCCCTTGTTTCTCCTCATTTGCAAAATGGTCATTTAGGGCTTGGCGTGCTTTTGGAGGCCTTTTCCATATTAAAAGAGAGAGGAAATGCAGGGGACACATCAGGCACACCCTTGACCTCAAACGATGGGAAATGAAGGGGACACATCTAATGTAAAACATCAGAAAATAGTCCAATGACTAATACAAGGTACTGACTTAATCTTGGTACAAAAATTATCTTATTGGTGTTGCAAATACTAACATTCCATCTCCAAAACATCAACTCAACCTTGTTAGTGTGATTCCCTGTTATGAACTTGTAGGGTGTCAAATTTTTCTTCCTTTTATGGCAATAGTTATTATATGAACTTTATTAGTGTGATTCCTTGTTATGAACTTGTAGGCTTTTGTCAAAGTTTTCTTCTTTTATGGCAATACTTATTATATTTTTGGTAGTATAGATGCATCATCAGCACAAACTATCAGTACTAAAGGGTAAGATAAATATACGATTATATATTTTATTGTTATGATTGTTATTATTATTTTAAATTTTTAAATTTTATGAATTTAATAATTTTTAATGTTTATGAATTTTTAAAATTTTGATTATTAACATTATAAACTTGATATATACATATGCAACTTATTACTTTCCTACAATAAGAACTTGTTATTTTCAATAAGCTTCCTTCTTCTAATAAATTACAATAAGATTGAGCCTAGAAGAAGAGGACCACACATTACCCTTCACATTACCCTTGTTAACTTCGTGATTGATGTTGCATCTGTTCCTCTTGATATAAATAGATTGATTGAGAATCGACCTACCTTCTTGAAGTGGCATTTATGAGGTGGCCTTCTTGTCCTATGGCTTTGATATTCTGCCTCTCAAGTTGGTTCGTAAGTCACATATGAAGCATTGTTGCATAGAGTTGGCTGGAAGTGTGTCCAATCATGGTAGTCATGTAATTAATAAGGTTTTATGTCTTAATTGATTTAAATATGTGGTGGATAATATGGTGCAATCAAGAAGGAGGTAAATTGTACAAACAAAGAAAGAAATGAAACAAATAAAAAAATTTCTTATGTAGAATCAATATCATGTTCGAGGAACTCCGCTTGAAGGCCTTTTTCATCGATATCCTTGAGTGTGTTCATAGCCCTGACTGCTCTCCTAATGTCTCTCTTGGGGAGAATAAATAATTGAAAGAGAGAGTAATGTTAAGAAAAACTTTACTGGTCATATTTAACCAAATTTCAATTAAGTTGCCAAAAATGTAGTCATACCGAATAGGCTCCATGGAGACAAAGCAAAACTTCTTGCAGGGTAAGATAATAGGCTCCTTGGAACCAAAGCAAAACTTCTTGCAGGTTTTTTTTACCAAAAAAAATATGTTTTTATGTTTAATAAACCTAACGTGCAAAAGAAGCAATCCTAAGCTATTTAAACAAGGGCTGCATGGCAGCTTAGTCCCTGCCAAGTAAAATTGGAAATGAAGAAGATAGTTAACACCCTATAATTATTGATTATGATGATTACTTTGAAACGTGAATAATATGCTAACAAATGAGCTAGTTTGATAATCTTAAAAGAAATAAGCTTCTTAAAAGAATTGGACATAGACTCACAAGGGATGGAGAAAATCTTATTGCTCCATAATGACACATAGTTTATAGATTTGTCATAAGGACAAAATATCTTACCATGATTTTACTTTAATGTAGCTCCCATATAATTTTGGGATTAACCTAAATTTCCTTTTAATTAAGTTAAGCAAGCCAAGTACAAATCATATTTAAAAAACCAAAAAATAACATTTCACATTTTATAATATATATGATATTTTACTATCTTAACATATATATTATAAAATATAATATACATTTTAATATATAATATATTATAATATTTTATGTGTTAGAATATATACATATTATAAAATATAAAATATATAATATATATTATAATTTATATAATATTATAATATATATGATATTTTAATATATATATTATAAATTATAATATACATTTTAATATATAATATATTATGTGTTAACATATATATACATATTATAAAATATATAATATATTTTGTAATTTATATAATATTATAATATATATTTTAATATATATAATAATTTAATATATTAACATATATATTATAAAATATATAATTTATATTTTAATTTATATAACATTTTAATATGTTATGATAATACATGCAGATCCAGTGACACTTTCCGAATACTAAATAAATAAATAATAAATAACGAGTGTACTTTCAAACGTATGGATGGACTGCGTTTGCAGACGGAGCCGTGTTTGTGCCCTCGCCGGATTCGGAGGAACATGCGGACGAAAACTTGCCCGTCAGAGAAGAAGCTGTTCGGAACAAAGTTCACGCATGAGCGGAAGGAGCGGACGCAAAGTCAAATTAAGCACGTGGACGGTGGTTTATTAAAAACAGTACAATTGGTTTTTGTTATGTGAAATTGTCAAATTTATTAATTGTGTTTACATTAAAAAAACGTGAAGTCGATCAAATTTTTAAAAAATATATTATTTTATTATTACAAAAAATATATATATTGATTTGTTATGTTATACATTGATATAAAATAAAAATTTAAAGTCAATAATGAACTAATATAGAGTCAAAGGGCAACTCATTGCTATAGTCCCAAGCCTTTGGCAAGGACTAATAACTCACATGTTCTCACGTATCTCATTGACATCTCAATTTTCTCTTAGTGTTATTCTTTGGAAAATTAATAAAAGTAGTATTGTGTTTTCGTGTAATTTAGTTAGTTAATCAAAAGGTGAGTGCAATCAATGGTTTTAAAGGTATGCTTTTTAACTTGTTCAATTTAAAAAGATAAAAGCTAAATCTTGTCCATTATATATGTGGATGGAGCCACAAACGAGATCGTAAAAATCTTCCTGGGATTTTGGGACTTCTCGAACTCATGTTATTAAAAGCAAAGTGTGGTATTTGTGTGCGAGGAATAAGAATAGGATATGAATTTGTGCATAATTTAATTTTAAACTTTTGAACTTTCTTTAATATATATAAAATTATAATATTTTAATGTTTATTAATGTTTTATTTTTACACAAAGTGAAATACATAGTTTATATGTTTTATCATTGTAAGATATAATTATTTGAATTTTTTTTTATTTTAATATATTTATTTTGAAAATAAAAAATTATTTCACTTTTTTAATAATAATATAAGTAGGTTTATTTTTTTTTTAATCAATTATATATGTGAGATATGATGTTCCTGGGGCTTAGTCTAAAGCTTTGTTTATATATATATATATATATATATAATTCTTTCGTATAAGTTTAATTTGGAAGGATATGTGTTTTAATTATATTATGGATATCTAAATAAATCAATTTCAATTTGTGTTTTTGAATAAAAGGGTTGTGTATAATTTAATAGCTATTAAAACAGTTACTATCATATTATGTAATTGTATATTTGAAGAGTTTTGACTATGGATATTATATTATGTAATTGTAAATTTATAAATTTGAAAAGGTTTGATTATGGAAGATTATTGTGATAATATTGTTTGATATGAAAAATTTATGTAGATAAATAAAATTATTGAACTTCTTGGTGGAATCATAATTTTGATATGATAAATTGATGAGAAATTGTGAGCTTCTTATACAAGTTGTCAATGACAAAAATTGTTGCTCAATAGTGCAAATTCTAAATTCAAGTAATGCCATTTGAGAATTAAAATTACAGAAGATATTTAGGCAATTTACATAAGTCAGTAAATTATATATTATTGTGAAACCTTACTCAAAGTGGGCAAAAATAATTGCACAACCTTGTGCAAAGTTACTAAGCTCCTTAGTGTGCTAAGATTGTCTTACTCAAGGCTTGTAGTTAAAAATAGAAAAAAAAATGACGGATAACTTAGATGGGTGTTATACATTCAACATTTCACTTATTTACTTACTAAGTTTTATTCAACATTGAACATTTACTATTTAATTACTAAAATTTAGTCTACATTAAAAATTTATTAAGCTTTATTTCACATTGAACAATTTACCTTCTTGCATATTTTTACAAAGTTGCATCCTAAATGTTTTTAGTCGAAACACTTTACATTGCTTCCCACATATGCTAACCTTCTCATTGAACATATATGTTAACCTTCCCATTGAACATTTCACTTATTTACTAAGTTTAACTTTACATTGAATACTTTGCATTTTTACTTGTTTTTAACAAAGTCTTATGCTAAATGTTTTTGGGTGAAAAATACTAAATGTTTTTACTTGTTTTTTCTTTGTTCTTATCATTGTCCTGTTGTGTATTTATTTATTTAGTTATATTAAGTTTCATTGTTCATAGTATATTTCCCAACTAACTCGGGACTGGGTTGCCATGCAACCCTTGTTTAAGAAAAACAAATAGATACTAGTACTTTAGATGGGAATTTCCATATCTTCAAAAAAATGTTTGTCCAAATGCATAAATCAAACTTGCCTTGGGTGGAGGTCAAGTATATATCATCATTTTGTGGTGTGTTCAAGCTCTATTAGGAGCACCCAAATTCTCCTTCTCATCGGATTTCAAGGAAAAATAGAACACACACACACACATAGATATAATTGGAGAAAACATAACACCATAGACTAAGTTAGCATGTCAAAACACAAGATATATATATATATATATATATATTCTATCCCACCACTATTTTAGCCCGCTTAAATAAGTCCTTAGGTCAATAGTTCATGAAATTTTTCTTCCCTCTCCCATTGGATTTTAATCTAAAGATCCTCAATTTTTGAAGAGACATGTTTTCAGATTCTCTCTATATATGAGATTCTGGTACGATTAATTATGAGAGTGGAGATACCATATGATGCTAAAGAATAGTTACATATATAATAGCAGCATTGTTGAAGGATTGATCTTACCATAAAGTTCAACTCTTCGTTTTCAGGTTAATTAGGACAAGCAAGTTGGTCAACGAGAGAAGAAATAACATAATTACATATATGATATATGCATTGTCTTCCTTTATCTATCTAATTACTCCAAAGACAGACACAACTCCATACTTGGATGATGGGTCTCTTTCTCTTCCAAGCGATAATGACCCTTTGGTCCTTTTCAGAGAGTGATTCTTCAGAATTCATTTCAAGGAAGGTCTCTAATTCATCCATCTCTTTCCTTTATTCCTCTCGCAAAGGAAGAAGGAATAAGAGGATAGAGTTTGTTCACATCTGTCGAAAAACAAAGAAAGTGCTCTCTAAACCTATCATGGTATCAACAAACCTCTATCTTTCGATGCTTCGAATGATCAATAATCATTTTCCATAGTAAAAAATGGGTAAATAATGAAAAGAATATTAAAAGGAATATTCTTCACTAGGTCAAAAATGGGAAAATGTAATTTGTTCTTTCATCATTTTGTTTCTACCTCTTCCATAGTAAAAAAACCTTCTTTTGGTTGAAACTTCAGGTAAGGATTGCGAGTAGATCAGTGGATGATTCAGACTCTCGTTTTCTCTAGGTAAGAGCTCTTCTCTCCCTCTTTCATTAATAGTCTTTTTTTTGTCATTTCTAGCCATTTTTGGGTGATTTTGAGCTTGTGGGAAAACCCTAAAATGCACCTCCCGGGTGTCACAAACCGCCCATATTGGGAACTGTGACACTCTATAGTGTCATGATATTTCCCAATTGGGAACTGCGACACTGTCGCTCTGTGTATAGTGCGCATAGTGCGATACTTGAAAACCCAATTTTCTCTTGGATTTTGAGAAGTGATGCTTGAAAATTTCGATTCTTGGTTGATAAATAAATTCTTTATTGATTATTTACAAGATTCTAACCCGTTAAAATTTTGGAATGGAGGGAAAGAGAGCACAAATTAGAAGATCAAATTGCCGGTAATGACCCAAATACTATGTTGGTTCTCCAAAGGTGTGGATTGTCTAAATATTTCAAAATCCATGGCATGAGGGATCAGGTTAAGTTTCTAGAGCTCTTGGTGAAGATGTGGGAACCTGACGAACAAGTGTTCAAGGTCAATATCTATGATTTGGCTTTGGAGATCGAAAACATCTTTTTTTTAACTAGGCTCTCAAGGCGTGGAGAGCGAATATTGTTGTCTGGATTCAAGGGATGTCACGATAAGACTGGGAATTATATTGCAAAACATTGCATTGATGGTACAATTAAAAGTAGTGGGAATATTCCCATTAAAAATGTGAGGGACCTCTCCTTAATAAAAAAATTATTCACCATTACTCGAGTTTCTAGAAGTGCAGCTCCTTATTTTTCCACCAACTCTCAGATGCAATATGCGGTAGATTACATGGATCCAACAATATTCAATTGGTGCTAGGGGATACTCGAAAATATGAAAGATCAGTTGACAAAGTACAAGACTAGTTGACTAAAGCAGTTTGGTTATGGGTCAATCTTAGTCTCTTTCTTCCTGGAAAGAGTTCCACTTTTGCGCTTACAGTCTATGGTGTTAGTAAAATACCCTGACCCACAAGAGCCTCGAATGAAGAGGTGGGTGGACCTGATGACGCGCCATGGTGGCAGTCCCATAGTCTCCTATGATGAGAATTTATTCAAATATATGAAGAAACAACTCATCATGGTAGAGGACTATGCCTACGAAGGAATGGATTTCCAAGGAGATCTATATATGATCCTTCCAACGAGATATCAGTGGAATCGTGTAGATTAAAAATAAACCATTTTTAAAATTTGATTTTATTTTATTTTTTGGGTGTATTGAGACAAATTTTATTTCAACATCCAGATATTGGACCGTCCAGATCGTATGGGGCATCACAAATACATAGGCGGGGTGAGATAGGTGTGATGGTGGCTCAAAACCGTGATACAATATAGGAGCTCAAGAATATTGAGCATAACCTCTAGGGACTGACCATAGGCATTCTAGACGTTCATATTGATGACCTAGCGCATCAGTACCAGTGGAACACAATAGGGATTTCTAGACGTATAACTCGTATGCTCTGGAGGGTAACTTAGGAAGTAGTGTGCTATCATGAGCACCATTAGGATTTATTTTAGTCTTTTTGACCATCGACATGTATTGATATGAAAGCTATAGGCTTGGTGTTGTCTCAACACATTTTGTAAACTTTTTGGAACCTTAATATAAAGCGATTTCTACTTTTGTCTTATTCAGTACAAAGTGTGTATGTAATATTTACAGATGTTGCAAATTTATATCTAACAAGTGATTATATAAAGCATCTGTCAATGTATTTATATTTATTGGAATATGTTGAAATTATAAAGAATCAAATTCTCTTTCCAAGAGACAAACCCTTAAATATACTTGTTAAAGAGTAGGACTTCAGATAGAATAAACATTACTTAATTGCAATACCATAAGTTGAGAGTCAAGTCATACAAATAAGCGTCGAATAACAAGTGAAATGGATTCAGTTAATAGTTCAATGACTGCACTATATTCTGCAATATTATTAGTTGCACGTGCAAGGCATATACCGTGTAGACTTATCAAATCATCAATGGGCATGTAGATTTCCATTGCAGTAGATGCAAGGTTTTTAGTACTGTGGCTAGTACCATCAAAAAATTTGACATACGGTAGAAGGGACGCTGGCATCTGCAAATCAATCACAATGCAAGATAAATAGTAGGAAAAAATCGATGAAAAAGGAAACAACAACACACTAAAGTATGTTACAATATTTACAAATCACTTATGCAGAATCACTCTAAGCATAGTATCGTTTAAGGTAAATCCCATTTCTGGGTTCATCCAAGGAAAATCCACCATAATCTACCAGCTCATAATCTACACACGTTTAAAAATGTAAGGGCCATGCCAAATGGGATCGAATTTACTAGCCCCTAAGTTTTCACGATCCTGGTCATATAGAAGGACCAAGTCACCTTCAAAAAACCACGAGGTCTAACGGTTTTATCATATTGAGCTTTGACATGTTTTTTATGCATTTCATTAGCCAAGGTGGCATCACGACGAGTTTCATCTAGTTGTGTCACATGTAAAAGGCGTTCTTCCTTGGCTGAGGTATTATGAAGCAATTTGACGGCTAGTGTCAATGATGGTATTTCACATTCAATCGATAACACAACTTATAAACCATACACTATCTGAAATGGCGTAAAACCCATAGCAATATTAACCAAAGTTCGATATTCCCATAATGCCGAAAAAAGCGTCGTATGCCAATTCAATTTATGAATCCCTATAATCCTGCGAAACATAGTCAACAAAAGTTTGTTGGTGGCTTTGACTTGGCCATTGGACTATAGATAGTAAGGAATTGATTTTTGATGCCGTAAACCCAACTTGGCAGTTAATTTCGACATCATATAATTGCGAAAATGAGTGCCATGATCAGTGACAATGGCTTGAGGCACACCAAATCGAGTAATTATGTGATTAAAAAAGAAAAGAGCTGCAATTTTCTTGGTATTTTTATATGGAGGCATCGCCTTGACCCATTTAGTAAAATAGTGTACAACAAAAATAATGTAGCCATGCCCCCTGGCTGAGTGAGGGTTACATATCATGAAATCAATGCCCCATTTTGCAAATGGACCAGCGAAATCTACAGGGTGAAGAGGATCAGGAGGAGTGCGCAAATTACGATCATAGATTTGGCACGCACAACATTTTTTGACCGCAAGAATGCAATATTTAAATAATGACGACCAAAAATACCACGCCCGTAGAATTTTTTGAGTTGTAGCATACCCGAACATATGACCACCACATTCTCTAGCATGGAATTCATTAAGGGATCTCTCATCTTCCTCATGCATTAAACACCATCGAAAAATGGAATTGACACCACGACGATAAAGTGTATCGCCAATAATGATGTATTGGAGAGCTTGATATCGAATACCACGACGTTCAGTACTAGAGAGATCAGGTCGAAAGGTCTAGGTTTGGAGATAGATGATGCTATCTCTGTACCGCGGATCGGAAAAGATGATCAGAAAAAGGGATTCATCGAGACTATATCATTTTATTAGACTCTCAGATTTAGGTGAGGGAAGGTCACAAATCATCTCAACAAATACCAAATATTTCTTAGATTTGGATTTCTCAAATTCCAAATAAATCTATTGTAGGATGACAATCCATTTTGAGTATTTTCCCCCCAACACTTAGCAAGTTAAGATATGTTGCATGGGGTTACAATCAGAAATAATGGTGGTTTTGTGCAATAAGATGTAGTGATGCAAACATTGGACAACTTGAATATCAGCCATGGCCAATTTCTCCACATGTGAATATTTGATTTTAGTAGGAGACAGACTCTTACTCAAATAGTAGACCACATGTTCATTGTTCGAATCATCCTCTTGTACAAACACCATAACAACGGTATTGTCAGAAGCAACAAGGTAAAGAAAATAATAACGACTATAATCTGAGGGATGGTAACAACGACGTATTAGTCAATGTGTGCTTTAGAGAATCAAAGGTTGTTTGAGGAGTGTCATCCCACACAAAGGGAACCCATTTTTAAGAAGCCGGATAAAACCCTTGGTTAGTTCTGCATATTTGGGAACAAATCGACGTCAAAAGTTTGCCTTCCCTTGCAAACTTTGGAGTTGGTGTAAATTCAAAGGAGGATGTAAATTCAATATGGCCTTGATCTTCAAGGGATCAACACGGATCCCTTTCTTGGATACATAAAATCAAGTAGACATCTCAAATCCACACAAAATACACATTTATGCAGATTTAAGCGAATATTGTAAAAACACCATCTAAGAAAAAGAGCGTGAAGATGTGCAGGATGATCCTGACGCTGTATGGAATGTGCAGGTAAGTCATCAAGATAGGGTTGTACAATATGATTAATATCGTGAAAAGCGTAAGACATAGCCTGTTGAAAATTTGAGCCGTCATTTGTTTAGTCCAAAAGGGAGTTTTTTATGGGCAAAGGCACCCCAAGGACAAATGAAATTGGTTTTGTGTTGATCTGATGGTAGTGTATTAATTTGATTATAGCTGGAGAAACCATCCATAAATGAGAAGGTTTCATTGTTAGCACAATCATCAACGATCTAGTCGACGAAAGGGGTTGGGTAGTTATCTTTAGGACAAGCCCTATTGATATCCCTATAATCAATACATATGCAGAACATACCTTGTTTCTTAGTGACATGAAAAATATTTGAAATCCAATCAGTAAGAGGTACAAGATAAATAAAAGCGGATTTAAGAAGTTTTTCAACTTCCATTTTAATAGCAGTAGCTTTTCGTAGATGAATGGGGCGAATATTTTTCCGAACAGGCTTGGCTTTAGGATAAGTCTTAATTTAATGAATAATGATATTCACGTCAATTCCAGGAATTTCTTCGTAATACCAAGCAAATATATCACAAATGTTTTTGAATAGGGTTGTGTAAGTTTGTATTTCATTAGGAGAAAAAGAGGCACCTATATGAATGTTTTCCATGATACCAGGTTTGAATGAGATATTGATTGGTATAGTAAAGGATATGTTTCCCAAATTTCGTTCAGATAAAACATCATGATGAGAATTCATAAATATCTCAAGTAAGACAAGAGTGTCAAGATGAGTCTCAATAGTCTCGGGCTCAAGGAAGAAAGAGGAACGATGATGACTATCGTCCCAAGGGGTTTATTCCAAAGACATGACCTCTAAGATACTCTCATCAGTAGAGAAAGTATTGTCAAAAGGATTGAGAGATGCCATAGAAATAATCCAAGAAGAGTGAGAGTACTCATCTAAGATGTGATTCATGGGGTCACTTGTGTCAAAAGAAGCCACAGAGGCAGATCATATCACTTCATAAGCTATTTCAATTGGACTAAGTGGCATTCTATTTCCATAACTATCATATTCAAATGGACTGGGTACTACCCAAGGATCATATGAGTTAAGGGATTTACTAGTATCAGTTGAAATCATGTTGACCTGGGTGATAGTTGGAGGAATGTTAGGTGGTGGGAGTGGAAAAGTTCCCATCATAGATAAATATTTCAAAAGACCCACTCCAACATCCTCATAGGAATATGGGGTTTTCTCGATAAAAGGAACACCACCAATGCATGAATCAAAATTAAAGTATGCGAGTTGGTCTAACATGACTATATTCCCTTGATGGGGGAAACATAGTACAAGAAACAAAGTAGAAACTATGATCGACATAGCATAAATCCAACTACAACCTAACAGAAGATTATAATCGAGTGGTGCATCGACAACTTCTACTTCAACTATGACTGTCTTACCTTCTAATTCAACTGTAATGCAGTAAGTAGTCCAAATGGTTTAAATCCTCTACCATTGAATGATTATAACGTATTAGGTAATTGGTTAATTGACTAAGAACCAATAGCTTTCCAACAATTAAGATACATCACATAGGTTGAATCTCCTTCGTCTATAACAACACGAAAAATAGTATTTTTCCATACAATAACTTGAATTTGGAATGCAAGTTGGTGAGGGAGCCTTAGAAGATGTGTTTCAAAGTCAAAATCTATCATATTCACATCACTAGGGTCAATCCCACCAATGGTTGACAACAATGCTCGTCGTTGTGTAGGGAAAGTTTGGAGGACTTTGGGGGCCGACATCATAGAGGGAGCTTGAGCTAAATATTCCACAATATTGTAGTTCTAAGCATCTCATGCATGCAGACTAAAAGATGGCCTACTAACAACACCTTTTGGAGGTGGTGTAATAACTGTGTCTGAACTTGGTCGATCAATCTATAAAGGACCAGTAGGTGGTGGGGTCGACGTAGAAGGTTGCTCAACAACACTTCCTATCGAGGAAGGATAGTCTTTGGCTCATGTTGTGAGTGAAACCTATTTATCTTTATCTGTTGTACACATAAGTACATAAGAGCTTCTTGATGTAGAGGGTTGTTCTAAAGTAACCATTTGAGTCTGATGAGAGGGAAAAGGATTGGTCAGTACAAGGGGTGCGGTTGAAGTTCCTTTAAGGAAACTATTTACATCGGCATGACGTGGATAATCTTTAGTGTAATGATCCTCATCACAAATGAGACAAGGATATTTCGGTTTATGTTTATCCTTATCTTCAGCAGGTGGGGTTTTTGGTTTTTCTTGTGGTTGGACAGTTTGTTTTGCTTTTCCTTTTCCTTTTTTCTTATTTCCAGTTTTATCGGTTGGTGTAGATTGAACTTCATTCAACTCAGAAGTATTACTAGAAGGAGTGGCAAAAGGTGTAGTATTTGGAGTAGTCGTAGTGGTGGGAGTTGGCTTGGGGTTGGGATTTGTCTTAGAATTATTACTTTTAGTCTCTTTATTAATAGAACCAATAACACCATCATCAGCGTGATATTCCATAGGAGGTGTTGGGGTTGGAATTGTCAATGAGGGAGGAGCGTGAGGAATCATATCGTATAATGTGTCAATCTGAGAATGTACCAAATCAAGATACTGAGCACATCTATTGGCTTGTTCCTCAGTAACTACTCCTCCCATAGAAACATCTCAAGCAATGGGTCCTAGAAGAGATTTAGTGAACCATTCAGCTAGCAATTGATCAAGAATATGAGATTTGATTAATCGTCTTCATCGTCTTCACTCATGAATATGATAAAAAATATGGGTAGAGGTGGTTTGTCGAAGTGAGGGTAAAATCTCAATACTTGTTTCATATCAAATAGGTAGTTGAAAATGTGTGAGGAAGGCCATGGCTTATGAATTAAAGTCACGAAATAATCTGTTAGGATATTTAGACACTTAGGAGTTAGTTAAGATCTACTTGGTCTAATATGTCGTTAGGTAAAAGTGTGTTTCTTTAGTATGCATTAGTATGCATTTGTAGTTAGGAAATCCGACGGTCACGATATGTTCCCGAC
>ML789040.1:326633-354371 GCA_009831015.1 Picea engelmannii | reverse complement strand
TAAGATCTACTTGGTCTAATATGTCGTTAGGTAAAAGTGTGTTTCTTTAGTATGCATTAGTATGCATTTGTAGTTAGGAAATCCGACGGTCATGATATGTTCCCGACATAGAGTGATCCAACGGTTCATACTCTCCTCGATATTAACGGCCATTGATCCGTGGCTTAACACCCGATTGGTCCATGATCTCTATTTAAAGAGCATGGAGGGTCATTTGCCGATGATCGATTGTGAGAAACTCTCTTGTAAAATCTCTTTGTAAACTTTTTCTTTGCATTAATAAACTGCTCCAAGTAGCCGCGTTGGCTGGGGCCGTGGATGTTTCCCCGTAGGGTTTTTACCACGTGAAAACATCGGTGTGTTGATCTTTGATCTGGTTATGTGAGTGGTTACTGAAGGTGTTCGTCCTCTGTTGGAATACCTGTGTTGTCGAACAGAATCCTCCAGGTAATTCAATGTACCGCTTAGCTGCAGTTCTTGTAAGAGTTCTTTGAAAAAGACGCACTCGTATAGAATCATCCATCAATGAATTTTATGAACAACAAAGATGGAAAGTCATAACACGATTATTAGGATCATCTCTTGGTTTACCATCAAACTTTGGAATATCCAAGGATAATTTGGAAGGAATAACCAGTAAAAAAGGAGAGTGTGAAATGGGAGCATTCATTAATCGAGACAAATCTAGTAAATCCAAAGTGGGTAAAAATGGAAATTTCCTGTTAACTTCAGGATACTGGTAACTTTATTCCCGTCGGAATACTAGTAGGACCATAAGCATCTTGTAAAGGTGCATTATATATTGATCCTATTGCAGGTTGTTGTTGGGGGTTTTGAGACATATAAGCAAGGTTAACATGTGGATTAGGAATCCCTCCATGAGGATGAATACCCATTTGAACAGGTTGACTACGTAGGGTTCACTGTTCCTGGAAAAGGTTTCCCAGGATTAAGACCTAGGAAAACAGGGTTAGAAGTTCCAACTTGGGTAGTTCTAGGAAAACATTTCCCAGGATTGGGACCTGGGAAAGCAGGGTTAAAGGGACCTACGTGACGGGTTCCTCCACCTGAAGGGCCTACCAAGGTATATTTTCCAGGCTGTTGTTGTGTTCCAAGATTCCAATATGGTCCTATAACATGTGATTCAGTAAAAGTTTGACCCATAGTTGGGTTTTGTCTATCGGCTAAAGGTTTCTCCCCAGCTGGAATTTGTGTCCCAATAAAAAACTGAGATCTAGAAGGATGTAAATCACTTTTTCCTCCAGGTGAGTTTGATGCACCTAGTGAAATCTAGGTAGAAATAAGAATTCGTCCATCTAAGACCATTATATCGAGGAGGAAGTGACTGATATGTCGGAGAGATACTATCTTGAAGAGGTAGGTTTTGTGCAATCGCCATGGCGTTATTCAATTGACTAGGAAGGACAAGGCTTGTCCCACTTGATACCTGCCCTAAGATAGAAACAATATTACCTATTTGTCCCACAAGATAACCAAGGAAAATGTTTTATGATGTGGTGATTGCACTAGTAACAACATGTGTAAGTGGTGTAGTAAAAGATGGTTGATTGATACCCAACCTATCAAAAATATCATCACCCGAGGGGGTTTTCCATAAAGGAAAAACTAGAGTTCCACTTGGATTTGATATGTTAGAGGTCTGAACAAGCATTATGAATCCTTCTCTTGGACCAGGTTGTCCTGCTTCCATGTTTTCTTCTTTAAAAGGCCTTGGCGGTAATCTAGGATAATCTTCAATTACAATTTCTCCTAAATAATTTACTTGGACTAAAAGTGGACCAAAGAGATTAGTTAATGGTGGGTTTGTAGGAGGGATAAAACCTTCCTGAACACTTGTGCTAACTCCCTTAGAATGTTCAATCAAAGGAGCAATAGAACTCCCATTGTCAGAGTAATTTCCTTCGTCAACAATATCTCCATGAGAATTATCTTCTCGTGAATGGGGAGGTATTGGTTGATAATATTCAGGAGGCAATCCCTGCATCCTATGTGAGCGAAGAGTACCGTCATCAACCATAGTATAAAGGGTAGAAAATTTAAATCCCACTATAAAAAGCAAACAACACACAACTAACAAACTAGAAAGCAAACCATGCAAACAAAAATTTTCACAGTGAACACACTAGTTGGTGATGAAATCCAATGTCGTGAGAACACTGTGAAAAGGGATGGGGTATATTGGGTGGACCGGTTATGTTGGTGACATGATTAAAAGAATTACGCCCTGGTTCAAGCTCCCTCACAGAATAACCATGGGTTACCCTACAAGGATCCTGAGTGAGTTTGACCAACGTCCGACCTAGGTACAACAGAGAATTTCCCCTCCACCATCACGTTGTGTAGGAAACCTAATGATTATGGCCTCTAAGTTTACCATTTACAACACCCAAGCCTAAGGAAACAACTGACAGTTGGGTATACATGCAAGGGCAGGGTCGAAACCTAAAATCCCCTTGAGAGGTGCCTCACACCAAGGTAAGACCTCCCAAGTGATCCCCAAGTGTCTAACGACACTGTTTGTAATACATGCAGACCACCCCACCAAGACCAATGAAGCAGGGCTAGTTACTCCACTGATTGCAATATGACCTCGTGATTTACCCTTGTGTGAGAAGGGCTACCCAGGATAAAGATGTGGCAATTGGATTTATCTCCCTAACAAAAGATCCAATGTTTGTTTGACAACTTTGGAGAGTTTTCCTCACCACTTATTCCAAAGCTCTACAACTAAGCTAATGTCGGTGTGGTACTAGACAAAATATATTGAATGAATTTTATTATCGCTTAGTTTTAAGGGTTGTTGTTTTACTCAAAAGGATGCAAAAGTGAAACTGGTGATGTTTGACCTTGACTCAAAATATCATGCAATAAGATATGAAATGCAACTTTCCTTCGATGAATCCTAATTACATGAGAGAGAGAAGGTACTTTTCTTTTGAAATGAAAAACTCAAAATGAAATTCTTTTCAAGAAAGATCTCAATATTTTCACAAAACAATCAATGACTTAATGATTCTAATTCAACCTAAAAGTCTAAATGCATAAAAAATTTCCTCTTGATTTTAAAATGAAAATAAAAGTAATTCCACTTAAGTTCTTTCTTTTTCAATGAATATGAAAGTTTGTAATGAAAGAAACAAAAGATTCTTCAAAGAAATGAATGCATCCACAACTCAATACTTAATGGAAAGATACAATAACTTCCACAATGATATTTCCAAAACTACGAAGGTATTCCAAATGCAAAGCAAAAGATAGAAAATATTATTTTTTTTAAAACAAAAGCCTCAACACAAAAGATAAGAGAAAACCATTCAATAAAACACTTTAACAAGAGAAATAAAGAGCCAGCTGAGAGACATTCAAAGACTAGGATAAGAGATTATACCTCTTTCATATATAGGCAAACAATTACCAAAGTCAAAGTCAAGAAATCATGAATCGATTGAAACAATGATAAAAAAAACACTGCAAGACTGCTAACAAGACTGTAAAGCAAACCTAAGATTCATATCAAATGTCATATATGAGAACTGGGAAGGAAAAATTCAATAAAAACTTGATTTTCCAAAAAAGTGCCACAGGCTACTATGGTACACAGAGCGACAATCCAAAGTGTCACAGGATGCAGGCTATGGATAGTGCGATAGTGTCGCACTAGTTATCAAAGGTGGGGTGTGACAATCAAGAAAATCTTGGAAAAAAATAAAATTATTTCCAGTGAGTTTTAGGATTGAAGACTCAGAGATATAAAGAAATGCAAGGTAGAAAATCTAAGAGAAAAAATCTGAAGGAAATTCCCGAGTGGAGTCACCAATTTTGTTACTAGAAAAATTGATCTGTGCGGACACAGATTGATCTCCCTAGACTTGGAAACCAATACAAGAAAAAAACAGATAGAACATAAAACTTTCTCTAGGTTAACATAATCAAATTACCAATTAGCAAAAGATGCATACCTTGTAATCGACGGTTGTCCTCGCTAGTTGTATCTTCCAACTACTTTTTCGTGAGACTTATGTATGAGAACATGCAAGAGACACAAGCCAACAAAGGTGAGAGAAAAAAGTATAATTTTACTTAACCTACGCAATTGATCAAGGAGAGATGCAACAAAGATAATCAAATAAAGACAACCTTTGTGGGAAAGAAACTATATTACTGTATTAATGATAATGAAAAGAGATTACAACCAAATTTGCCTTGATGTTGTGAAGCTCCTTCCAACAAGATCATTGCTTCAATACCCACAATGCATCCATGAAATCCATCACCATCAACTGAATCCTTAAGCTAAGATTGAATTCCTCAAAGCTAAAGAATTACTAACAATCCTTCAACGAAAAACTAGAAGCAAAGTTATCAATCATTCACTATTTTATATTAGCCCTTCCTCATGAGAGAAGCCTCCTTCTATAGATTGAAGACGACAAGGGTGAGGAGTTTAGGATGAGAGGTTAGGATACCCCAAGATCATGAGTACAGGTGATATACACACCGATTGGAGAACACCTCATCTCGAAGATTCTCTTCTAGAATCTTCTCGAAATCCATCGTTTTCTCCCTTTTTAAGCAACATCACACCCTGCAATGGTGCAACATGTGACACTTGAGGGTGTCACACCTTGCAGTGATGCAAGATGCAACACTCTCTTAAATTAAGGCTTTAAAGGCCCTAATAATAGGTGTGACCCTTTTTGCATGCTTTCCTTATCTCAAAGTAAGGTTCTTCTTCATTAATCATAGCTTGTATACTACGGATGATAGAGGATAAGTGAGCGTCGTTAGTTGCAACAAAATATTGCATAACACATATGACTCAGGGTGGTATGTTGTGCTAAAGTTCATCTTGGTCCCAAATCAATATCCCTTTCCAAAAGTTCGATGTGAACTTAGGATCTTTGTTAGAAAAAATTGTCTTGGGTACACCATGCAACTTAGAAAATTCTCTTATGTATATATCAACAATGTTGGCTACCTTGTGTGTTGACTTCACTGGAATAAAATGGGAAACTTTAGTAAGATTGCCCAATACTACCATAATAGAATCATGGTGTTTAACATTCCTAAGAAACTTAGTAATGAACTCCATGGTTACAACTTCCCACTTCCACTCAAGAATGGGAAAGGGTTGTAGCAAACCCGTTGTATGTCTATGCTCAACATTGACCTTTTGAAATTCAAGGAATCTAGCAATAAAATCAACAACCGCATTTTACATACCTGGCCAATAATATTGTTTTCTGACCACTTCTATTATATTATGGTATCCCAGATGTCCTGCATAAGGAACTTTCTGCATCTCTGACAACAACATATTTTTCAACTCCTGAACATTTGGTACATAAACTCTATGCCTATACATGAGGATTCCATCCTCTTTTAACTCATAACCTTCCAATTTTTGCTACGACATATCTCGTTGTAAATTCACCCTTATGTCTACATAACAATGATTTGATTTGGAAACCTCTAAAATTATGTCACTCAAATTTGATTTGTACATACTAATGGTTGTAGCATGCATCTTATGAACCCTCCTGTTGAGTGTGTCAGCCGCCTTGCTATCTTTTCCTTTGATATGATTTATGTCAAAGTCATACTCACTGAGGAATTCTAATCACCTTCTTTGTCGGGCATTTAAAATTGGTTGTCCAAACATATATTTCAGACTGCTATGGTCAATCCTTAGCTCAAATATTTTACCCACGAGATAGTATTGCCACATCTTCAAGGCATGCACTATGGTTTCCAACTCTAAGTCATGAGTAGCATAGAGCCTTTCATGCTATTTTAGGTTTCTTGATTTGTAACAAATCACATGTCCATTCTAACTAAGAAATCCATTGATCCCTTCCTTGCATGCATCCTTGCACACCAGGAAGTCTTCATATGGATCCACAATCCTTAGTATTAGCATACTAGTCAATAAACACTTCAAGTGCTGAAAACTTATTACACAATTAGAAGTCCACTGAAACCACACACCTTTCCTTTGCAAAGATGTGATTGGGTGCGCAATTTTTCAGAATCCTTTGATAAAATTTCTATAATAACCTGCAAGTCCCATGAAGGACCTCACCTCTGTGAAATTTCTTGGTGTTGGCCACTCTTCAATGGCCTTTCTCTTTTCTGGATCCATAGCTATTCCTTCCTTGGAAATGATATGAACCAGATAATGAATCTGCTTTTGGTAGAAAGAGCATCTGCTCAACTTGGAATAAAGTTGATGCACTCTCAAAACTTGTAGCACCATCCTCAATTGTTGTTTGTGCTCTTATTCATACTTTGAGTAAACAAGTATGTCATCCATAAATACAATGACAAACTTATCTAAGTAATTTATGAAAACTCCATTCATCAAACACATGAAGACAACTGGTGCATTTGAAAACCTGAAAGGAACCACTGTGAACTTGTAATGTATGTACCTCATTATGAAGGAAGTCTTGTTGATGTCTTCTTTTTTAGTTCTCACTTGGTGATATCCAAATCTGAGATTAATATTTGAAAATATATGTGCACCCCTTGGCGGATCAAAGAGGTCATCTATCATAGTCAAATGATACTTGTTCTTTACTGTTACTTTTTTCAATTCCTGGAAGTCGATGCAAAGTCTCAGTGTACCATCTGATGGGCTCTTAAATTTGATTCTTTCTTCCACCTTATTTCACTATTATGTCATCACATTTAACCATAAACCATCACATTTAATTTAAAATGTTGATCTTTTATTTAAATCCTTTGATTAAAAGAAATAAAAGTAAATGATGTGAATTCATGCTTAATTTATTATTCTTAGTGTATTTTATATGGTTTTATTAATGATAAACTAATTCCTGATATTGTGGGAGATAGTTGTTTCCATACATTGGATTAGGATCACATGGCTTGAGATTCCAACATCCATTCTGGAACTAGTTCCAATATTTTTGCAAAAGAGAGCCAGCTCGAAATTAAATATCACGTGAATTCGGCCCTTTATCCGGTAGCCTGAATTTATATCCGACAGATTCAGACCTTCATCTGACCCTTATTACGGAACTCAAAGTGCAATAGATTTGGTCGTTAGCATAATTGCGGGCATTTTCGAGCAAAACTAGAACATGGGTTTTTTACCCATTATCACCCTCTTGCTATGGCTCCTATTGTATTTCGATTTAGACAGTTAAATCTAGCTCCCATATTCGAGTTACGATTTTAAGACTCATTTCTTATTAATAGAATAATTAAATGATTTTTTGGTTTTGAGAGAGAATTGACCCTTTCAGTGGTAGACCTCTCAGACTCTATATATACTTGAGCTCGCTAGCATGATAGGATCGAACCAAAGAAACAATTTAAGAACTCTTTGTAAAACTTGGCTCTGTTAGTTATTTTAATGCAAATTTATAAATTAAGCTGAGTTTGTGATCAATTTGTGAGATGGAGTACCACAATTGCTCGGGGGGCCCACCAATAGTCTATGTGTCTCGTTTCTTTTTTTATTCAGATTTCTAACCTCTCTTTTGCAAGAGTTGTTCTAATTTCTCTTTACAATCATTCTCTTATAATTTCTCTGTATAATCCATTTCCTTATAACTATTCTAATTTCCCTTTACTGTTCTAATATTCTTTTGCAGTCATTTCCTTATAATCTCCTTTGTGTATTTCCAGCTGTAGTAATCACTCTTTTTAATTGTAACTTCATTGTATGTATTCACTTGACTTATTCACACCATGTTGTAAATATAAATCTTCTTTGTAATTGGAGCACTAGGAATTGAACATGTTTATTAAGAAGATGTTCATGACCAGTTAAAGTAGATTAAATTAACCCTTGCAGTACTGTGTAATCACTATACCTCTGTGAATATATTTCTAGTTTAAGTATGACAACACAATTTATGATTTTAAATCACTTTTGGTAATTAGTTCATCAGTCTAACTGGTTATAAGAACATGTGTTTAGTATATTGATATTCCTTGAATGGCAAAGTGTTCAGTAGATTGTTTTCTTTCTACTTTACATTTTTCTATAGAAATCAATGTTCTAATTTGAATTGAGTAAATGAATTACAGAGTTAGATTTCCAAGTAAAAATAGTAATTAGAATAGTAATCTTTCATGCCTAGTCTCATCTTGTAACACCCCTGTTTCCCCCAGCATGTAATTAATCATAAAATAGGACTACCATGCTAAGGCATGTGGACGATGTAAATGTGTTATTGTTAAATTTCCCATAACTAACTGTTGGGGGGTGAAGCCTTGAAGTACGAGCCATGATATCTCTAGAGGAAAGAAATCAGTCAATGAAGAAAGGACCAGTGGTTGAATTATCAACCACCCCCATGAATGGAAGCATGGTCTAGTTGCAGAATGTCAGCCCGAAGTACAACCGAGACCTGCAGACCCGAGCTTCCTTTTGACAGAAGGAACAGGATAGGTCGAAAAAACCTTCATAAAGAAGGACGATAAGATACATAGACACGGACAACAAGAGAATAGACATCAGATGAAGAGTGAAAGATCGTAAAGGAGATGCGCGAACCAAAAGGAAGCATAAAGAACACAACCTGAAGGACCCGATTGCGAGCTTGATGCTGAGGAAGCATCTAATAAACCTCTCAGGGTCGTTGTGACAAAGAGATTCTCTTTGAGAGATGGCGTAAATTTCCTAGTGATATCATGGCTTGGAACGGGGGTGGAAAGAGTGCTAAGAATGAATGCCTTTGAGCCTATGGTTGGGTGGAAAGGCACACACCCAGAGTCATTTAGCTGGATGAAACTTGTAATAGATAAGTATTCTCCTACCCTATGTAATTGAGTTGTAAATGGGTAATAAAATTAGATATATTGAGAATGTTTCAAGGATGTGCATGATTGCTTAATGGTTATATTGTATCCCTTTAATTTCTTCTTGATTGTATAATTAGGAAAGTAAGAAATTATATGGCCCAGACATGACTTGTACTCATAAATGCTTAAGCCCTGTGGTGGATTAGTTAGAGAAATGAACTGTGAGTTCGTCGACCTTGGGCATAGTTTCACGTATGCATGTCGACACTCCCAGTCATTCTGAGTCTCCTGGAGGAAGGAGTCTGCTAAGCTCGAGAGACGTAGTGCATGTAGGCACAGGCTCTCTACAAGACAGGCAGAGGTCGAGAACCACTTAAGTTCTAGAGTTGATGAATGAGCGCAAGGGGTGCGCGAAATAATTCTTGCAAGTGATAAGTTCAAGAAAAAGAGCGCAAATCTCTTAAGCCACTTCGGAGGAAATGGTGTAGGAAGGTTTGAAACTCCCGAACATCAAAGTCTTAAAGTGGATCACAGTCATCGATCATGGAGGGATGTGTGGCACTCGATCTGTAACTTTGGGTACAGATTAATTCAGAGGAAAAGGTGTAGGAAGGTTTGAAACTCCCGAACTCCTAAGTCCCGAAGTGGATCACAGTCGTCAATCGCGGAGGGATGCGTGGTGCTCGATTTGTAACTTCGAGTATGGATTGCTTCGGAGAAAAGGGTGTAGGAATGTTTGAAACTCCTGAATGTCGAAGTCTCGAAGTGACTCAGGGCCACCGAAATTCCTGAGGACATGCGATGTAGGATCATGAACTTCAGAGGTTTGCCACTCCGGAGGATTCATGTGGTGGTTGTTTTGGCCCCTATTGTCTTGGCTTCTGGTCATAGCCTGTAGTCATATGCAAGTATAGAGGGGTGGAAGAACCTGAAGAACTGGGAGAGGGTATCTGCCAACTTAGATCTTGGTTCAAAGCATAGAGGTCGTGGCTGGAAATCCCTGGAAGAAAAGAATGGAGTAGAATCCTCGAATGAGGACATCGATTTCTCTTAAGAAGCACGAAATTTTTACGCCCCGCCATGGTTGTGTTAAAAATTGGTATCAGAGCATGGTTACAACACTTGGCCTTCTTGGGCTCATGCACGAGTCGCATAAAGAGGTATTTTTATTTGCATTTACTCCTTGAGGAGAAGGACTGTAGATTGAACCTATGATTTTGGGAATTCTTGTTGAATTTCAACAGAAGAATTTCTTTAACCCTTTGTCAAAGTGATAACTACTCTTACTGGAGTAGGGATATGCTAATTAACATTAATAATAAGACTTGAATGTGGACAGATGAAGGTGGAAGGGTTCTGTAAAGGGTAGCTGAAGCCCGAAGGAAAGATGACCTGGTGTTCGTAACACTGCCTCTAAGCATGGGCAGTTGGAACCTTAGGTATTGATGATGGTTGATTATATAATGGTTAATACCTTGTTGGGCTTAAATGAATCAGATAGGATCAGGTAGGATCCTTGGCAGTATAATTACTGCTTTATATTAAACTCATAGTATATAGCTCCTCATGACCAGAGGAAAGGTGAGATGGGTAAAGTCCTATAGAAGTTGAGGCAAGAAGGTTTTCTTTCTAGTTGTTATATTATAAAATGGAAAGTGACCCTGGTTGGTTATTTCCATAAAGAGAAGGCAACATCAATATGAGTTATAACTTTGATATTAGTCATGTAAGCGACTGTATTCTCTAACTAAAGAACACTAATGATAAAACTAAGCTAGTATGATGAATACTTAGTTGTGTGTGTATGATTGAGTGCATGGATTTAATGCTTTGTGAAGCTTCTTGATACGAATCCTAATATTAATACCAGTTAGGTACGAATGATATTAAATGTGCAAGTGATGCACATGTATGATGTAAGAGTATAAGTATACTAAAGGCCCAATATGGTTTCCCTGGTGAGTGAAATATGAGGAAAGCATAGCACTTGCCAATATTGAATGAATACCATGGATGCATGGTTGACTCCATTCTGAAGAGTCATGAAAGTTCTGTTTTGAATGATAGCTTAAGGGGAATGTGCTCCATCTCCCCAGGAAAAGCTAGTACAAATAGATGAAAGAGTAAAACAAGAAATGATGTTTTGTTTTCATAGTAAGAGGCAAATGATTATGCCTTTGAGGATCACAGGAGAATGATTGTAGACAATCATGAGTTGACTGATTTTAAAGTATAGATGTATGTAGGATATGAAATATATCTATGGCAGCTACACACAGGCTTATGATTATGAATATGGCTAAGTACATCATGGATGTAAGTTAAAAAAAACTAGAATATGTGTGGATACATAATCTGGATGCATGTTATAAATGCATGTCTATGTTCCTTAAAGAATGCTTAGTAACAAGATGAAGCTAATTCAAGGTTGAGGCCATCATAGATAGTGATGGATATCCAATGAGGAAGTTGTGTGTTGAAGGAGTTCCCTGTGAAGAAACTGTGTAAGGGTTTTGTCAGAAGAACATAGTCGCAACCCTAATGATTGTTGAAGGTTAGGCAATGGGCTAAAAGCCTGCCTATATAAGAATCCTGGATTACATTTTTAAAACAAAATGTGTAGGTGGAAGACTAACAATTGAATGTTAACCACTCTGAGAACCGAATGATAATGTGCATAATGCATAGGTTCATGACCCACTATGAACATAGAGATTTCTATTAAAGCATGTTGTTGTATCCAAAAAGGTTAGAGTGAGGCCTAACCAAGGCTTCTCAAGGAAAATAACAGGGAGATCCCAACCTGGAATAAATTGCAAAGAGCCAAGAAGAAGAAAAAGGAGGAACACCTGTCCACCCTAATAACTTTGAATTGCTTAAAGAGTTGTAGGTCTTAGATGAGCAACTATGAGAACAAGTATAGCTGGGAAAAGAGAAGGGATAAATAAGTATGTTTGATCGAATAGGCTTGGTTGAAGCCAGAATAAGCAAAGGAAGTAAGCCCTTAGAAATAACTCAGTTGGGTTGAAATCTCCAGGCTGTGTGGAAGAAGTGGGAAAAAAGGGGAGATCCCCTAACTCCTTTCTTGCTATGTGTTATGTTTCCTCTAGAATGAGAAATCTGACTTACTAATAAAAGTAAATGTTTGGACACCATAGTGATGATGATTGTATTACTACATAAACAATTGAGAACTGTCTATATTGCATTCATGGAAACCCTTGAGGATAATGTGAGGAAATGGATAAAGATATGCTAGGACATGCTAGGACATAAAGAACTGTCTAGTTTCTGATTTATGGATTTGAATGTTATGATACATGCATTTTAATTGATATTACAACTAATGATGCATGTTGTCTATACAAAGGAAATGAAACTATTGATGGGCAACCTCAAGCAGAGGATGACCATGGGAAGACTGTGGTTGAAAGATTGTTGACAGGATTGTGAAAATCCCGCTAAAGCACTGCTGATGAGGTAAAAAAAAAATCAGAAAGAGGGTTCTAGCAGCCAAGAACAGGTATAAAAATGTTCATGCTTATGTGGCTCAAGGTATGAAAATATTTGGATGAGAATCCCTTCTGAAATATTTTATTGTCTCATGTTATGCACAAAATTTTGAAAGGGCAGTTGTATGCCATGGATACCCAAGTAGGGTATGATTCAGGAAGGAAAACCCGAATGTTGGAGGTGTGAACCTCTAGCAGTGAAGATTGATTGTATGATGCAACAACATCTGAACCAAATGATCTCTGTTCACTCAAAATTTCAGAAACCTTTACTAGGAGATCGTAGAAATCACTTCGATCAACTATAAATCAAGATCGTGAGGTTTGCGAGAGAAATCCCTGATCGAATTAGGTTAATCAAGAGGCTGACAGAGGGAGTGAAGATAAGCCGTTCATAGGAAGGAAACTGATCTTAGTTGTCAGATTGATTTCAAGATCCACTGGAGTTAACAGATCAAACGCCAGTCGTTCGATAAGATCGACAACCCATATTCATTTGGGAGACCGAATGGGAACATGGGTTAACAATGGATCCTGTTCCCTTAATTTAAATTCAATGTATCTTTGTTTTGAGTTTGGGGTCCGATCTTAGATTGAACGACTCGTATTTATTGCGGAGTGCGAAGGCAGAATTAATGGGCGTGCTAGTTCACGACCCGCAATCAACCAACACCGTTGATCTTGTCTGGGTGGATGATCAACAACCATGATTAAAAGAGTTGGGCAAGCACTTTTTAGATTATGGACATTGAACTCTCCGATAAAGAGAGAAAAAAATGGGGATTCTGCAATCACTCTGAACCGTTGATCTGTGAATGATTGGTGGGAGGACCTGCAAGGAACCCATGCGTTAATGCCACATAAAATCGTACCGTGATTGGGTTTTGTGGTTGGATTTGGAAAATTGAGGCTCTGCTCTCATTCTATATTCTCGGTCAAATAATTCTATGCCAAGATTGTTGTATTTGGAATCATGTGGTTTAGAATCGATCTAGGGATAAGATCGACAACCCGTATTCATTGTGGGGAAGGCTTATGCAAGAAGATTAGTTTTAGGACATGTATCCATAAATTAAACTCAATATAGTTTTGTTTTGAGTTTGGGGGTCCGATCGAAGATCGGACGACCCATATCCATTGCGGAGATCGGAAGGAGAATTAAAACGCGAGCTAACTGAGGTTTTGAAATCCCTTGCAGTCGTTGGATTTGGGGAAAGACAGATCTTTACCATCGAATTGTAGACAAGGGGTTTATCCAGGATCATAGCACCCGGACATGAGAGATGAAAGGGTAGCGCCTGAAAATAGTAGAGTTAAGGTCACAACTCTCAATCACGTGGAGAGAAAACGGATTCCATCTGGGCCAATCAAGGAAGGTAAAGTTTGGCACTCTACGTTAGACTATGGCTGCGGGGACTGGTTCTATGGGAATAAAGGTGCTCATAGTTAGCACATTGTATGGAATCACTTCGAGGAGATGCATGTTTGCATAAAGGACAGACAATGGATTTCTCATTGAGGAAGGAGAACCTTTCAATATTTCTACTTACATTGTGTCAGTATTAGAGAAAATCAAATTTGGGTGGCCATAAGTGTTGGCACCCTAGTTACTAATGAAGTAATAAGGCTTGGGTGCATTCAAGAGAAACTTATAGTTTCATATGTACTGATTTGGGATCATGATCATCCTATAGCCAGAAACATAGTCCTACTGCAACAATGAATGAGAATGAATAAGCCATATGGTGATAATCTTGGCTAAGCTCCAATGCACCATGGAAAAGTGCTTGTCGTAAATTATGGAAAACTTGAAATCAATAAAAGGGTGAATTGGGTATGAATGTGGCCACGAATGTTGGCACATTCATTAAAGTCAATTAATATCTGAATTACATTTTGAAAAATTTGGTAGGATGAAATGATGCATAGGTAAGGGATGATGTATCCTTTTGCTTGGTATCCTTGAATAGATGAAAATGACTTGGACTGTTAGTATGCCTGATTTTGAAAAGATAATGTGCATGAAAACTAACAATTTGTTTAGTTGAGGAATGTTGAAATTGCAGGAGGAAATGGGTCTTGGATATGGCAGTATTGTAAGCCCATAAGGAAGACCAATTGCCTACTAAGCCAAACTACAAGGAATGGAGGAAACGAGTCTTGTATATGGCAGTATTGTAAGCCCATAAGGAAGACCAATTGCCTACTGAGCCAAACTGCAAGGAATGGTATTTCCCTTTTTGAGAAAGTGAATTTGACTATTAGCATGCACAACTCAAGAATTGTTTGTGATAATATTATAAAGGTACAATGAAAATACATGTGCATGGGAAACTAACAATTTGTTTGGTTGATTGAAGTTGAAAGTGTAGGAAGCAAAGGTGTCTTGGATACGACAGCGTTGTAAGCCCATAAGGAAGACCAATTGCCTCCTGATCCAAACCTCTATGGGAAGGAAAGTCCCATAACTATGAATCTGGTTCCTGTGCAGAAAAAAATATGAAAACAAAATGTGGAATTGGAAATTTGCAGGTGACAGATTTACAAGAAAATTATGAATTTAAAATTTATGATGATGTCTCATGAATTTCTGTATACCTGTGATACATGTGAAAGGAAAATATCTACGAAGAGTGTAGAGACAGGAGACTGAGCTCTCGAGTTCAAGGAAGAACTGTGAAAAAGAGTATGTTGTGATCGCAGGAAATAGAGACTGACTCGGTAGAAGGAGAGTAACCTTTGTCCCTATCTATGATTGAGTCGAGAGAAGGAGAGTAACCTTTGTCCCTCTCAATTTCTGTGCCAAGAGAAGGAGAGTAACCTTCGTCCCTAACTTTCTTTGAGTCGGAAGGCTATCAAGCTGAAAAGCATGAAAAATGGCTATTGTTGAGCCATGAGAACCCTGTGGTAAGTCATGATCGCTTGGAATATGTTGTGTTGAGGTAACACAATCCATAGGGATGCCTCGACAGAGAAAGTCTGGGGATACCTCGACTGTAAGGCTCAATAAAGTCTCTGGAATTATCCATGTGTGATAAAACCTTGGCAAGGCAAGATGGATCACCCAAGGAACTGTATAGCAGAGAAGGGGATGTCTGAGCCTGGGCCTGGAGGGTGAGTGACTGCAAGGAAGAGGATACCTTTATATTTCTTGTAAAATATTGGGATCATGCACATGATGGGTAATTATTCCTATGCGAGAAAACCTTGGCAAGGCAAGATGGATCACCCGAGGGACTGTATAGTAGAGAAGGGGATGCCTGAGCCTGGGCCCGGAGGGTGAGTGACCGCAAGGAAGAGGAGACATTGATAGTTCTTGTAAACTATTGATTGGGCTCATGCACACAATGGGCATGTCAAGGAAAAACAATGAGGCTGGATAACAAGACAACCATGTGGATACAAATCCACAAACTGCGCAAATAATTATTGTGCTAGATTATGAAATTTTCCTAGAAATTTTATGCAACAATAAAATGTTTTTTCATGAGACTATGATTGATGCGCTTGTTTTCCAAGAATTATTAATAGAAGGTGATGAATATTAAGGGTCTGGAAAAAGGACCTGACCGAGAAAGAAGGTCAAGAGTTCTGAAGTGGTTGAATGATAAATTCATAATAGGTGTTATCGAGAAAGAACACTGAGGACAATGTTCCTTTTTAAGGGGAAGGGGATTGTAACACCCCTGTTTCCCCCAGCTTGTAATTAATCATAAAATAGGACTACCATGCTAAGGCATGTGGAAGATGTAAATGTATTATTGTTAAATTTCCCATAAATGACTGTTGGGGGGTGAAGCCTTGACGTACGAGCCATGATATCTCTAGAGGAAAGAAATTAGTTAATGAAGAAAGGATCAGTGGTTGAATTATCAACCACCCCCATAAATGGAAGCATGGTCTAGCTGTAGAATGTCATCCCGAAGGACTACAGAGACCTGTAGACCTGAGCTTCCTTCTGACAGAAGGAACATGATAGGTCGGAAAAACCTTCCTAAAGAAGGAAGGTAAGATACATACACACGGACATCAAGAGAAGAGACATCGGAAGAAGAGCGCAATATCATAAAGGAGATGAACGAACCAAAAGGAAGCACATAGAACACAACCTGAAGGACCCGAACGCGAGCTTGATGCTGAGGAAGCATCTGATAAACCTCGTAGGGTCGTTGTGATAGAGAGAGTCTCTCTGAGAGATGGCGTAAATTCCCTAGTGATATCATGGCTTGGCATGGGGGTGGACAGAGTGCGAAGAATAAATGCCTCTAAGCCTATGGTTGGGTGGAAAGGCACACATCCACAGTCAGTTAGTTGGATGCAACTTGTAATAGATAAGTATTCTCCTACCCTGTGTAATTGAGTTGTAACCAGGTAATAAAATTAGATATATTGAGAATGTTTCAGGGACGTGCATGATTGATTAGTGGTTATACTATATCCATTTTATTTCTGCTTGATTGTATAATTAGGCAAATAAGAAATTATATGGTCCGAACATGACTTGTACTCATAAATGCTTGAACCCTGTGGTGGCTTAGTTAGAGAAATGAACTGTGAGTTCGTTGACCTTGGGAATAGTTTCACGTATGCATGTCGACACTCCCAATCGTTCTAAGTCTCCTAGAGGAAGGAGTCTACTAAGCTCAGGAGAGGTAGCACATGTAGGCACAGGCTCTGCGAGGTGGGCAGAGGCCGAGAACCACTTAAGTTCTAGAGTTGATGAATGAGCGCAAGGGGTGCGTAGAAGAATTCTTCCAAGTGTTAAGTTCAGGAAAAAGAGTGCAAAGCTCTTAAGCCTTTCAGAGCTAACAAAGCTTAGGAAGGATAGCGAGATTGAAGTATTGAAAGGAGAGGTTCCTTTGTATGGAAGACGAACGAACGAGATCTGTTCGGGAAGAGCCAGGGTCTGTTGTGACCGATGGATACAAGAAATAACGCGGGAGTTAACCCCTTGAGTCCTTTGGATTTCGCGAGTTCGACGAATTGAGCGAGTTCTTCGTAAGGGGGGTAAAATCCATGAAGTCCTGAAGTTAACTCTGGGCCTTAGATCTAAGGATAACTAGGAACCATCCCGAACATCAGATCTAGGAGGTAGTCAGCCCGACGTTGACCGCTTTGGGAGAATAGAGGTTTAGTAATGCCAAAACTCTCAAAGAACGAATTAGAGAAGTAACATGGACCATGGATATAGATATCCTTCGAGACCCCTCTCAACCGTTCGATCAAGGGAAGGTGGGTATCATATCGAGAGAACGTGGGAAGGCAGGTGTCGAGTGATGGTGTTGCCAAGAGTGGCGAAACAGTGAGACCTTGAGAGGAGGTTGTGAACCCTCAATCTGGGGTCTACATGGATAGATCAAGACCGTCAGATCTAGGCCACAGTCAACCCGACGCTGACCAACTCTGGTAGATTTCAGTCGAGGAGTCAGTCAACCTCCCGAAGTCCCTAAGTCCATCCTAGTCGTTGGCGCCAAGATACACATGGCACCAGATACTTTGCTTCGAAGGTTTAGTGCTCCGGAGGAAAATGGATTGTGTGAAGAAAGAAATCTCGAAGGCCGAAGTGTCAGAGTTCATCCTGACTGTTGATAGTGGGGGACGCGTGTCTGAAGATCTGACACTCCGGAAGCATTGCAATCCGGAGGTTTGCGTTGGTGAGTACCTTGAAACTCCCGAAGAGCCGAAGTAGATCTGTCCGTTGGCTGATAGGAGATACGTGCCAATAGATCAGAGTCTCTAGGTGAATGCACTCCGGAAGAAATGAGTGCCTAAAAGCTTGAAACTCCCAAAGAGCCGAAGTAGATCCTGTCCATTGGCTGAAAGGAGATACATGTGAATAGATCAGAGTCTCTGGGTGAATGCACTCCGGAAGAAACGAGTGCTTGGAAGGATTGAAACTCGTAAACGCCAAAGTCCCGAAGTGGATCACAACCGTCAATCGCAGAGGGATGCGTGGCACTCGATCTTTAACTCCGGGTACAGAGTACTTCAGAGGAAAAGGTGTAGGAAGGTTTGAAACTCCCGAACCCTGAAGTCCTGAAGTGGGTCACAGCCGTCGATCGTGGAGGGATGTGTGGCACTCGATCTATAAATCTGGGTACAGAGTAATTCGGAGGAAAAGGTGTAGGAAGGTTTGAAACTCCCGAACGTCAAAGTCTCGAAGTGGATCATAGTCATCGATTGCGGAGGGATGTGTGGCACTTGATCTGAAACTCCAGGTACATAGTACTTTGGGGAAAAAGGCGTAGGAATGTTTGAAACTCCTGAATGTCAAATTCCTGAAGTGAATCAGGGCCGCCAAAATTCTTGAGGACACACGACATCAGATCATGAACTTCAGAGGTTTTCCACTCCAGAGGGTTCCCGTGGTGGTTGTTTTGGCCCCTGTTGTTTTGGCATCTGGTCATAGCTCGCGGTTATATGCAAGTATAGAGGGGTGGAAGAACCAAAAGAAATGGGAGAGGGTATCTACCAACTTTGAGCTCGGTTCGGAGCATGGAGGTCGTGGCTGGAAATCCCTGGAAGAGAAGAATGGAGTAGAATCCCCAAATGAGGACATTGATTTCTCTTAAGAAGCATGAAATTTTTACGCCCCGCCATGGGTGTGTTACACATCTTTTGCATAATAGATTCTTGCACTAGTTTGTTATACCGGTGCTGGTTTTCAATTTTTCCCTTGTACTGATTTCTACATCTTAGTTTCCTCGCATTTTAAATTTTCCAATAGCCTCAAATCACCAATGGATAGATTAATGACCTAATTCGTGAGATATGGTCACTCCATGTCGGGTTTCTTCCCTAGGTGATGAATTGTTCTAGTTTGTTTAATCTCTTTATCATTTGAGTGTATTGTCAACATTAGATTAGAATGCTAGATTAGAGCTCTAGACCTGCACATATAGTGCTAGGACATCGAAGCTTACGAGCCCTGAGTTGACAATTTAATGTCAAAATAGATAGCATATATTTCACTTGACATTTTTGGTGCCATTGTCGGGGAGGTGCTAAAGGGATTAGAGCATAGGTAGGTAGGTTGCCTTTAATTACACAACAAGGGGGAGGAGAAACTTTAAGACGAGAGGTAAGAACCAACACATCCATTTTAATGTGTTTCTCCAAAGCCTTGTTGTTCCGTTTTGGTAAGAGTGTTTACTTTTTCTGCAAGTTTGTTTACTTTTCTTAGTGTGTTTACTTTCCTGCAATTTACTTTCCCGCAAGCGTGTTTTTTTTACTGCAATTGTGTTTTCTTTTTGAATGGATAACTCTTGTGAAAATATAACTCGGTGAAAATGAGGTCTAAAGTAGCATGAGGAGTTGAAGTTTTCTTTAATTAGCGTGCTTTAAGTTTTTTAATTAATTTCATTTCATTTTTGTTTCAATAGCGTTAAATTTCAGTTATTATTTCATTAGGTGTTGTAAGAACCCCAAATACTCACCCATGTGTGAGACAAGACTCATCAACCGAAAAAACAAATGCAAAGATGATAAGCTTGGAAGAACTCTCTCAAATCCTGGTTGTAGCTAGGATTTCTCCTTCTCAGGAAGAACATATTTTGGCGGCATGCAAAAAATTATCTACCTCTCCGAAAACACTAGAAGGACCAAAGTTCCCTGAGATACAAAAAGATTCTCCTTGCCAATCTGCAAAGGAAGCTGAAAAATTAGGGATTACATATGATAGAGAGCGATCATTAAGACATGAGACTGATGCGTTCTCAACATGCATATCAAAAGATCCTTCATGTACTTAAGAAATCAATCATCCATAAGAGGAGGATATGCGTAAAGATTACATAGAAAATTGGTTCCAAGAGGTAATCAGGCCACAATGCCATTTTCTCCTGCAATGCTTCTTGCTGCCAAATCAAAAAGGTCAATTGGTTCCTCATATCCAGGAAATCATTGAGGTAATTGTTTCGTATGTGGATATGGGTAAGTTTCTTGTTCTGCTCCGCACATGGTTACATTGGAAAAGTTCTTACACTTAAATAAAGAGTTTTCTTTCTTTTTAGGTAAAGTAGGATATTATGTACATAAATAAAAAGTTGCATGTGATTACTTAGATTTTCATGCAACTTCACTTTTTGTTTTCTTTTCAAATAAAAGAACTAAGAAGAAGAAAATATTAAATGATTTTAAATCAAAACAACTTGAAACTTTGTTTTTCTTATTTCATACATAATTCAAACTACTCATCATAACAGTTCTCCAAGACCAAAATTTAATGCATTATGGGGATTTACTTAAATTTTAAAGGTCTACATAGTAATACCTATAGGTAACTTGTACATCCTAGTTTCATATCAAAGATTATTATTCAAACATCCTTATCAAATAGTAGTTGGAGAGTGGATGCCACTCCTACTTGTGAGGTAACACTACTATAATTATATATGAAGAAGATAGAATTAGGGACTAGAGACACCTTTAATTCATTCTCTTATGGCCTCGTCCACTACACATTAAGTAAGTTTGACCATGATATGTCTTTGGACTATTATAAATGCATAAGTTTAATTTTCATGCGAACATTCTTTTATGGGAAATTTATAGAGTGTCCTCCAAACCATATACCATCACATTCCGTAAAAAGGTTTTCAAAGTTGCCTCTCGGTCATCTCATTGCGAAAGAAATACATACATACAAATATTAAGGGTGGTGGTAAAAGCTATAAAATGGGTGTAAGAGGCTAACCCACCGAGATATTGAACAGGTCTGCTTGCATCGGGTACTGACCTGTGGTATGACTAGGAAAACCCATTGGGGTTCTGAACAAGCCTGCTGGAAATGGGGTATTCTTCCTGGAGAGGATATTTCTTACATATCAAATTTACCCCATCGGGGTACTGAACATGCTTGCTGGCAATGGGTTGTGACTTTGATGTATTTTACTATTCCTAATCTATATTTGTCCGTATGAACGATATACTTGTGTAAATCCTTAAGAAGAAACATGCATGGTTGAACGAAAGGGATAAATAAATCTCATCTAATTTCCATTTGAGAATGTCTGTAAGTTGCACTTAAAGCCCTGTCATCTAATTCATAATATACCTAGGATGTCATTATCCTAGAAGTGGGACCCATAAGTTTAGGAGTTTAATGAACTCAAATGAAAAATTTATCCATATTACTTGAATGACAATAAGCTTTTGAGAAAGTAAGAAAGGATGATTGGTTGCCTATGGGTTTTACAAACCATTTATACCCTCATGTTTTCATGTTTAAGGGGAAAACCCCCTATCATAACTTATATGGTCCTCGTAAGCATACACTGTTACTAGTTGATAAAATTGTATGTATGGGATATTTCAATTCCAAAATTTATAAGTGTTTTGCTCTTCTCATTCCATAGCATTAATACTTCTTTTTCTAATTTCTAGTTTTTTTAGTATAATAATGTTAGATTCCTTCTGTTGAATATTGCCTACAGTTGTTGTTGAAAATACAAAGTTTTTGAAATGAATAAAAGGTCAGTTCCAATTTATTCATGGCATGAGGACATGCCATATCTTCAGTCTGGGGGCATGATGGGATCTTAAATTTGATTCTTTATTCCACCTTATTTCACTATTATGTCATCACATTTAACCATAAACCATCACATTTACTTTAAAATGTTGGTCTTTTATTTAAATCCTTTGATTAAAAGAAATAAAAGTAAATGATGTGAATTCATGCTTAATTTATTATTCTTAGTGTATTGTATATGGTTTTATTAATGATAAAATAATTTATGATATTGTGGGAGATAGGTGCTTCCATACATTGGATCAGGATCAAATGGCTTGAGATTCCAACACTCATTCTGACACTCATTCCCATATTTTTGCACAAGAGAGCCAGCTCGAAATTACATATCAAGCGAATCTGACCCTTCATCCGGTAGCCCGAATTTATATCAGACAGATCCAGACCTCCATCCAACCCTTATTACGAAACTCATAGCGCAACAGATTTGGTCGTTAGCATACTTGTGGGCGTTTTCAGGCAAAACTAGAACATGGGTTTTTTACCCATTATCACCCTCTTGCTATGGCTCCTATTGTATTTCGATTTAGACAGTTAAATATAGCTCCTATATTTGAGCTATGATTTTAAGACTCGTTTCCTATTAATAGAACAAGTAAACGATTTTTTGGTTTTGTGAGAGAATCGACCCTTTCAGTGGTCCACCTCTCAAACTCTATATATACTTGAGCTCGCTAGCACGATAGGATCTACCCAAAGAAACAATTTAAGAACTCTATGTAAAACTTAGCTCTGTTATTCATTTTAATGCAAATTTATAAATTAAGTTGAGTTTGTGATCCATTCATGAGTTGGAGTACCACAATTGCTCGGAAGGCCACCAGTAGTTTGTGTGTCTCATTTCATTGTTTATTCATATTTCTAACCTCTCTTTTGCAGGAGTTGTTCTAATTTCTCTTTACAGTTATTCTCTTATAATTTATATGCATAATCCATTTCCTTATAACTGTTCAAATTTCCCTTTACTGTTCTAATCTCTTTTTGTGGTCATTTCCTTATAATATCCTTTGTGTATTTTTAGATGTAGTAATCACTCTTTTTAATTGCAACTTCATTGTATGTATTCACTTGACTTATTCACACCATGCTGTAAATATAAATCTTCTTTGTAATTGGAGCACTAGGAACTGGGCATGTTTATTAAGAAGATGTTCATGACCAGTTAAAGTAGATTAAATTAACCCATGGAGTACTGTGTAATCACTATACCTTTGTGAATATATTTCCAGTTCAAGTATGACAACATAATTTCTGATTTTAAATCCTTTTTGGTAACTGGTTCATCAATATAACTCGTTATAAGAACATGTGTTTAGTATATTGATATTCCTTGAATGGAAAAGTTTTCAGTAGATTGTTTTCTTTATAATTTACATTTTTCTATAGAAATCAATGTTCTAATCTGAATTAAGTAAATGAGTTACAAAGTTAGATTTCCAAGTAAAAAGAGTAATTAAAATAGTAATATTTCATGCCTAGTCTCATCTTTTGCATAATAGATTCTTGCACTAGTTTGTTATACCCGTACCAGTTTTCAAGTTTTCCCTTGTACTGATTTTGGCATCTTAGTTTTCTCGCATTTTAAATGTTCCAATAGATTTAAATCACCAACGGATAGATTAATGACGTAATTCGTGAGATGTGGTCACTCCGTGTCAGGTTTCTTCCCTAGGTGACGAATTGTTCTAGTTTGTTTAATATCTTTGTCATTTGAGTGTGTTTCCAACATTAGATTAGACTTCTAGATTAGAGCTCTAGACCTGCACATACGTTGCTAGAACCTCGAACCTTACGAGCCTCGACTTGACAATTTAATGTCGAAATATATAACATAAATTTAACTCAACACCACCCTTCTTCTTCCTGAACAATACTGGGGCACCCAAAGGTGACACACTTGGGTGTATATACACCTTCTTCAGAAGCTCTTCAAATTTTATATGCAATTCTTTCAACACTGGCATATTCATCCTATAAGGAGTCTTGGGTACATGAGCTGACCCCAATATCATATTTATAGAAAAATCAATATTCATTTTTGGTGGCAACACTTGTATCTCTTTAAAGACATCTTTGAATTCTTTTAGTACTACGTAGTCTTCAACATTTGGTACTTTATCCTTAGGTGTCTCCTCCATGTACGTTGCAAATACTTGACATTATTTACTGTAGCTTTTATTTAATTACAAGGCTGAAACTTCTTTGATAGTTACAACTCCTGGAATGCCTTGAATTGTTCTTAAGTTTCCTTCCTCATCCAAGCAAGTAAATGCCTCATTGTAATAGTCTATAACAACATGATGTTGGTCCAACCAATCCATACTAATAAGGAAATCATATGATCCTAAAGGTATGATATTCAAATCATCTTTTGTGTGCAGTCGATTCAGTTCCATTGGACATGCCTTAACCATCTCATTAATTTTTCATTTAGCTCATGTAGCTAACTACACCAACCAAGGTTTTCCAAGCTTTCTTCTTGTAAATTGGAATATTTCCACCATATTAGGATCTAAATAACTATGACTAGCTCTTGAATCAATTAAAATATTAATGGGTTGTTCATTAATATTTCCTTCCACTTCAATCATGTGTGATTGAAATTCAACTTGCTTGTTATTCAGGGCTGCGTAAATCCTGGGTACATTCCTACCCATGTCTTCAACTGTCATAGCTTGTTGTACATTGTGCATAGTCCTCACTTTTTCACCTCTTTGAGGACAATCTCTATACATATGATCTCTTCCAAAAGCCCAACATTGCATAGGTTGTTTCCTTGGTATTTTCCCCATTGTCTCAGTCATTCTGGGCTCCTTGGGAGTTGGATTTCCTTGAGAAGTATTTATGAAGAACAGTGGCTTGGCACCCTTCTTCCTCTACTCCACCTTGCTTTTCATCCTATCTTCCCAAGCCTTTTAAATGATCGATCTTCCCTTTTTCTGATCATATAGACATTTAGCATGCCTTATGGTTTCCTGTACAATGTATTAATATCATCATATTGTATCTTGTCACTGATAAATGAAGGCAGGCCACTCAGGTACCTCTGAATTTTAACTTTCTCATCCTTGATGAATGCAACGTATTTAAGTAGCTATAAGAATATTCTTTCATACTCATATATTCTCATACTTCCAAGCTTGAGTTCAAAGAAATCCTTCATTTGTCTATCATAATATTGCTTGGTTAAGTATTTCTTTTCAAAATATCTCTTAAAATCCCTCCAAGTAACCTTCTTTTCATCAATGCATTGCACTTGCACAAACCGATCCCACCACATTGATGTTTTTCCTTTTAGTTGATAGATGACAATTATCCCTTCTGCTTCTGCATAGTAATAAGGTAGATGGAAGTACTTCCTCATACCTAGAAACCATGTCTCTGCATCTTCATCCTTCTTGTTCTCACCATCAAAGGTAGAAGGCTTGATCTCATTCATTTATCTCGGTATCTTGTCCACCCATTCCTTCTCTTATGCTTTCTGATAGGAGATGGAATTAAGCTACTACGTGCTTTCCTAAACGAATGCTTTGGTGAGGGGTGATGTTTCCTATAAACACTTCTTGTTTCTCTTCTTTCACTTTGAGAGCTATGACTCCTTGACTTGGTTGACTCTGTCTTCTTAAACATTTTATTTTCTATTATATCCAAGCTTTGCATCAACTTGATATTGAATCCATCTTGTTACTCCTTGGCTTTCATAAGACTTTCATTATTTGCTTTATAGCTTTGAACATATTTTTGCAGTTCCTTTATGGTTTCTACTAAGTTTATGCCTCCTCCTAGGGTTCTATATCATCAACACCCATAACAACATACAAATCCTCGAATTCATTATCATGAACCTAAGTTTTCTTTGCATCTTCCATGATTTTCGACTTTCTGCATTGATTCTATTCTTCTATAATCACTTCTAATTCTGCAAAAATGTGCAAGAAATAAGGTTTGTTAGATGAATTCATGTGACAAATTTATGAAAACTCTGCACCATTTTTTCAGAATCCTTTCTTATAATTCCTTGGATGATTTTAACATCCTAATTTCTAGTGCGCACATAATTTTGCGTGCAACAAAACCCTGCACCACACACTAGTATTTTTCTATGCACAATAAACTCTACATGGTGTGACACCAATACTTATCGCGTATGAAAATTTCATGTTGATCTTTGGCCCATACAAGTCTAGTGTTGAACCAATAGCTATGATACCAGAATGTAACTTCCCCAGCCACCCTGGCTAGGCTACGCCACACAAAACTCAATCAATACCACTTTGATACCACTTTTTAATGTCCCTTGCTACCATCACTTACAAAATGAGCAACGCTACTCCAAAATCTAGTGCACAGATTCTAGTCTATAACATAGGTCTGTGCAGAAGTACTTAAAGTAGCACGCACGACTCCAAGCTAGGTCACACTACACCAAATTTCCTCTTTTAGCACAACTTATACAACATAAGTAATACAACACAACTATGCGCACAAACATGTTAAGAACATAAACTCTACTAAGCGTGTAATCCACTCTGAACATGTGATCCCTACTGTATGTGCACCATTCTGGTGTCATATAAAAATTTTGTTCTTCATGTACACGTTGACTACTTCCCTATGCGTACAACAGACCTAGTCTCTTGCATGCACGACCGTTCTAGCCTTGCCTCAGAGTCCTATGACTATTATTATAAGGATAACTTAACATGATTAACTACTAACAACTTTCATACTAAACAAGTATGACTACAAATACTAAATATAAATGCCACACTTACATGTGCAAGCAACATTGTACAAAAATAACAACAATTACTCATATGCAACCTCATAGAAGAAATAAACCATACCATACATAAGTAAATAACACACAGTAAATTGGACAAATACATAAATAACTCTTATCTTTTATGAAAGTCACCAACTGCGCGCAGAACTCAGATGTTCCTCCTAGCCATAGAATTTTTTTCTCATAAGCTTTCAACAACAGGTTTTCAGCAACAGGTCACCCTCGAGTCGAGGTGTAAACGCCACCAGATAAAAAGGATTTCTAATGCCAGGCTAAGGTCTAATACATAATGGAATTTCTCAGTCCAACATGCCCACTACTGCAACTAGTCTATTGTCTCTCATTCCCCACATGCTTGTCCCACCCCAGAAAGTGTGCCCCTTCTCTTCTCAATAGTCCTTTGGTTTCCCCACTTCCCTTCAAGGGCTTCAACAACAGGCCAGAAAGGAAGTCTCAAAGCACTGCAACTAATTCCCAACGCACCTTGGAACAATTCCCAAGAAACTCTCACCTAGAGAGAGTGCTCACAGGCATGACAACTCACCTCTTTGACAACAAATTTCTCACTTGGAGAGAATTTCCACGGGCTTGACAACCCGCCTCTTAGACCACAACCGATTTAACCCAAGCATGGGTTTATACAACGACAATAAGTTACAACTGACATTGATTTCCTGCAGAGGAGAGTTGGTTTGAGAAGATGATAGAAAAATAAGTGAATTCCCCAAAATACACTAAGTCCAACAATATATATTGCATGCCTTAAACTAGACACTTGTCACCTTCAGAATTAGCTTTAGCCACTTGGTGATTCGTTCCCATCCCTCGAGAACTTAGGATAAATAAATATCCATAACTTACACTTTTCAGAAATATGAATAAAATATTCCCTTGGACTTAAGCTCCCTAGACTAAGCCCCTCTCATAAACTCTAAGTCCCATTTTCCCTTTTTTGGTAGATTTTAGCCCCCTGTCTATTTTCGTCTGATCCGTTTGTGTGTAACTTCATGATTTTATTAATAAATTGACTGTGATTACATTAAACAAGGATAGGCACACTGACCTAATTGCATCATGGCTCACTAGCATCATAACCACATAGGCTCCCC